>JAOVVI020001556.1:0-23906 GCA_028571085.2 Nepenthes alata
TCAATTTAACTTAAGATCCTTCGATAAAAATATCCGGACATTACAGAGGAATTGCCAGATAAAAGTATTGGTCTTTTCACTTCTTGGTTGAGTCGAGATTTGCCTATCAGAAGTGGAACTCCAGGCACAAGGACATTAAAATCTAGCCTACGCTCTAGTTAAAGTGAAAGATCACCTTCACAAATATGATGCTAAACTTGTTACTGTAGTGACGGGCAAAGACACACATGGAGACCAGTTACTAGATAGCGTTAGGCTGTAGACTCACCACTAGGACTTCCAAAGCCTTGAGGATCTCGTATAGCTCTAGTGCAACTAGAAATTGAAGTCGTCCCTTCAGATGGGACTCATAAATCATGATGCACACCTCTAGAGGGGAGCATGCTCTATCATCCACTCTTGGCAGCTCGAACTCCATGGTACTCAAAATCTTGTACCAAGCAAATAGGGTTTCAACGTCCTAGGCTGTCAGAGTGAACAAGATTGTGTAAACGCTCTTGCAAGCCATAAACAAAAAAGTAAGAATAGATCACAGAAGAAAAGCAAAGGCCCAAAGTTTAAATAAGCCTTCACCTGTACTGAAATGACGTCGTATGGGTGAATCAAAGAGGCACTCCCCATAATGACCTCGACACATGCCGCACTATGGAGACGCCATAGGATGTCAACCAAACATCGTAAAAAATGACCGTCTGACACTATGCCACCCTGCACAGATGGCTGACCCTGATGTTCAGTAATAATGGTTTGATAGATTTGGGTCAACTAACCGGTAGAACAGTGTGCAGGTTCTAAGAACCCAACACCCTATTTCCCAAAGTGGTAAACTAGTGGCGCGCTGCCCTTGGCAATCCTGAAGCAGATCTTACTAGCCCTTGTCTCGAGCCCGTATTTGGGACAAATTGTTGCGGGTCTGGATCACCAGAAGAACGGGCCACTGGAGGTTCGCATGACCCAACTTAACGGTCTATAAGAAGTAGAGAGCAACACTCGAATACTTAAGCCACACAACATGTGACAATATTTGAAACAATTCAGCGTGTTTCACTGGAGAATTTGGAATGTACATCACAAAGGCATGTATCGGCCTTGAAATGCAAAAAACACTACTATAGCCTAGTAGGGGTGCCATCCTATGGCCGAGGCCCCCTAGAGGACGTGGCGCAGACCTTCTATCCTCCAGCTTCGAGTGTTTGATCAACTCAACATGGCAGCTAGCTCTAGCATTCCACACGTCTAGAAAGACAATAGGAAAGTCTGGAGCCGCCATAGAAACGATTCTCCTATAAAGCAAATGCCATCCCAGAATTGCCCCTCCAATACCGAGCCCAATTCCTATAAAGCAAATGACCCGGTGTTCCATCTCATCGGTGAACTAATCGGTATGCGAGTGCAGCAAGTGATCGATCTCATCCCCTCGCAAGCACGCAACTTCCTTCGTCCAACGGGGCACCCTCTGTAGTTGTCAAGCAGAAAAGAGTGGTCAGTTAGAAGCCACAACGGAAAAACATACATGCGGATATATGTGCTATCTCCAAGAGAATGAACATACTTGGTAGGAAGACCCGATAGACTCGAAACCAAGGGGTTCACTCAAAAACCCTAGGGGTCCAAAAATCAACCTCTCCAAATGGCACTCCTCCTTAGCGACCGTCGCACCTACCGAGTCTTCTGCTCAGGCTTCCCTGACATCTCCTCATTGGAGCTTACCTCCTTGGTTGAAGACGCATATTTAGGGGAATATGACGATCCCGCTCGCCATGCCAGCAGGTTGGGAATGTTAATGAAGCCTTTTTTAGCCATTTAAAGGCCAGAGCAGAAATCAGTGAGAAGGAAAGAAGAAAAGTCCATGGATTGAGACGTTCGCAGACGCCAAGCGATGAAGAAAACGGTTGAGGCCAGTGCTTAAATAGCTAACACCCCAACTTGGCAACAACGTTGTTTAAAGGCAATGAAGTGATGTGTCTTTTCTCAAGCGCCATCATGACGTATGATGCAATGCATCCCTTCGCCATCAATGCGCTCTGGCACTTCAATTGACGCAACGACGATGACGTAGCACGGCTATCGTGCCTTGGCACATCACCTTCCCAAATCACAAACTGATGGTGTAAGGCCCTAGCAGACTTGAGGTTGGTTTGATCAGCCGCATCTCGACCAAGCAACAGGAGAAGCTGTCGCGAGTCGAATCACCAGAAGACCAAGTTGCCGACAGGGTCACACCGTCAAATTGACAAGGACCGAGCAGTCAAAAGCAGCATTAGAAGATTTTAATCATTTAAATTACATAAAACTATCAGAGCCACATGATGAAGACAGAAAAATATCTGGTAATTCTATTTATTATTTTCTTTCACAAAGTACAAAACTTACATTAGTAGATGTATAAGGTAACAATAAAGAACAAATATATAGAGTGACGACTTGGTAGCATTCACTTAAATAATTTTGGGGAAGTGATGCATGACAGACCATAAAATGCAGCTATCTTCCCATGAACTATCTTTCCATTGATCATTTTGACTGCAGACCAGACGCGGCGGGAGATGAATGAAAAGCCATTTCCTCGCGAAGAGGGGAGCAAGGCACCACACCCTCGCACGGGAGGCTCCCCCTTCTGGAGATCTTCTACGGAGATCAGTCGTAGTCGATAGAACTAAGTAAGACCCAACACGGCGATGGTGGCCCTATCCCAAGTAGACTCTGGAAGTACCTCTTCCAACACATTTGGAAGCAACCATGCTAGAGAGAACCGAAACAGCGACACTCTTCCTAGGCTTGAGAGCAAGTCGATGGGCTGGAGCGCCTACCGTTCAAAGTTCCTCTAGTGTTGGACAACTGAATGTCAGCAAGAGGAGGAAGATAATGGTGACCTTGTGACTGGACTACCCTTATTATAGTAAGAGAACAACCCAAGTAGGAAAATCATGCCAGACTGTAAATGTTTCTTAAAATCTCTCAGAGCTCTATCCGATCTTGGCTGGTGGCAGCGCATGCTCCATGCCCACTCTAGCCTCTCACATCGTTCAGCCAATAGAAAAATGGTTGATGAAGCGAAGCGCAACAAGCCCTCCATTTATAGTAAAAAAAACTGATCAATGAGCCATTATTATAGGGAACACCATCACAGAGAATCACTAAGTCAGAAAAATTGCACCAAATCTTTTCAAATAGAGCACTGAATTGTTTGGCACCGGTATAGAAGGATGCAAAACACCTTTGAGAGAAAAAAGGAGGATGATTCTGGCCACCACTTGCCTAGAGAGAACAATCCTTATTCTCGATTAACCAAACGAAACAAAAGCTCTCATTCTCTCCCTATATAAAAATCCACTTCCTGCTAAGTGCATTCATCAGATCCAAGCCCTCCAACACCGTTTGTAAGTCGCTCCCCACCAAGAACACCCATCAAAGACAAGCCCTCCGATATCATTCATAAGCTACTCCTCGTCAAGCGCAAACACCGAAGTTAGGACCTCCGTCATCATTCTCATTCCCATCACCCGTGCATCACTGCACATTGCATTCTCTATCTTTCTTTCCTTCTAAAAAGATTTATAATTTGAGCGTTAGAGGATAAATTGGATAGTGAGTCCCACCACTTTTGTGACCTCTTATTTGTTTATTGTGCTATCAAGGATTTAAGTTATTAGAGATGGAGACCGAACTTGCTGTGGAAGACCAGAAGGCACCTTAATACGTACAATAACCCATATTTAGAAACATGGTAGAGCCAATCCCTCAAATCCTAACATTCTCTCACTTACCCTCGTCCTTAAATCTTTATTATCATTTTTTTTATAAAAAATTTCTAATTTAAGTGCTTGATGA
Source organism: Nepenthes alata (assembly GCA_028571085.2). NCBI lineage: Eukaryota > Viridiplantae > Streptophyta > Magnoliopsida > Caryophyllales > Nepenthaceae > Nepenthes > Nepenthes alata. Next base: position 3,832 of record JAOVVI020001556.1, read on the forward strand.
TATGTTTAGAAGTAAGTCTCCATCCCCTTACCTTTTGTTAACCGTGTAAAATTCAAATTTAAATATTTTAAAAAAATTTGACTTAGCTCGACTCAAATAATTATTTTGATCACAAGTATGCATCAATTCTTAACAAACAAATTTTATCTCATATCAAAATTATAATTTTTGAAATTCAAGTTTTAAGAAGAAGAAACGGGTGTTGGTAATTTTTAATAGAGCGTCCTACTTTGTAGTACGTGAGAATAAACAAAATTTAAATTAAAAATTCATTAAATTTTAGCTCGTGTAAAATTAATAATAAAATAAAATTTTAAAATAAAAAATAAAAAAAATAAAAAAGTGAGAGAATTAAATAATAGTTTCTCCCCGCGGTTTTCAACTATATCATCCTCCATCGCGATTTGCTTTTCAGTGGCACGACCGTAAATAAAGATCGAGGAAGAGAGCGAGCTGCCACGGGACGGCATTACTCGGCAACACGCGAGATTGATGACACGTATTTGCTCAGTGCATCACACACACACACACACACAGTCTTTCTACGGTGACAAAGGTGAACTACTTTCCCAACTGGAAATTTAAGTTAAGAAAGTTGCTCTTTATTTCGTTCCTAGACATTTTACTGAGCTAATCTTTTTCATTCTCTGCCCGTCGACTCTTTTGGCTTCTTTCCTCACCTGTTGGATGTCCGTTCTGAACTGCCCTAGGCTGCATTCAATTGGATCCAAGAAGCTTTTGCCCGTATGAATCATCTTAGGAAGAAAAGTTGCTATTTTGCATTGCTTGTCTGACTAAATACTTTTTTTTTCCCCCAAATGTGCTTCAGAAGCTTATTTTCAGCAAAACTACATAATATTTGTCCATTTGGCTGAAAGTCCTGTTAAAAAAAAAAAACAGAAGGAAAGATTTTGCTGCTAGTAAGCTGATATGGTAGGTGATTCTTGGTTTTTCCCCCCAAAATGTGCTCCACAAGATTATTTATAGTAAAATTACAAATATTTGTCCATTTGGCTAATTTGGGAGGCCTCAGACCCAGTCAGCTGCTGCTTTGCCTTATTTTTCTTGGAAATTCTGTGGAAATTAGAACTACGCCAGTTGTGTGTGTGTGTGTGTGTTTTTTTATTTGGTCTAATCAATTCTACCTTTGCTGGTCGTTTTATATTGGGATTTTAGGGAAGAAATAGTTCAGAGAGAGATGAAGAATTCGGTGTCTGAGCAAAGGTTTTACATTGAAAGTGATGAAGAGGATGAAGAAAAGTTATCGAACAAAGATGAAGATAGTGGGACCGATAACAATGATGAAGATGGTGAGAGCGATAACAATGATGAAAATGGCGAGAACGATTCAGATTCAACCCGTTCTTCGATGAGGGATGGACTGCAGAGCAAACGAAATTCATACCAAACTTCATGGCCTCAAACTTACAGGTTTCATTCTATTGATTTTTTTCTGTTGTCGCTCTTTTGTCTTTTTTCTTTTGGGTAAGTAAAAAAATTTTTGTTGAGTAAATCTTGCTGATTTCACTTCCTTGGAATATCTATTTTTTTATTGTTTGAATTACGACGATTTCTAAATATAGTTTCCATATATTTAGACAATTTTCAACGCGTTTGGTTTCAATATTAACTGACTACAACTTCAAAAAAGTGAAACTGTTAAAATTATGAGTAGGAAAACCACAGAAATGAAGATTTTTGGTTTGTTCCGGAGAAATTGGGGAAATTTAGCATATTCTGATATTTAAAAGATTTCATGGTGGATTTCATTGTTTTACATAGTTCTCATGTCCTGGAGTTGGGAGGAAATTATTGAAATATAGTCGGACAAAATTTACCCAATGGTCTCCAGTCCACACTATCATACTGTTTAGACGTCAGTAATTTACCTTCCCAACAATGGAGTGATCTCCAGGAACACTGCGCCTCAAAAAGGAATCATGGTTTGTTGATACTGGATTTTGTGGAATCCCCCCCAAAAAAAAGAAAGTAAATGGTTGGGTTCGGTCTAAAATAAGAACGACTTGACTTGATAAAATATGAGGCCCTTGGATTGTAGACTTGTGAAGAAATATGAAACAATCAAATTGTTAGACCTAGAATAAAAAAGGATTAGGAACGAGTCTGGATACCCGACACATTGAAAATTTGAATGGCTGGATTGTGAAAAATACAAAAGATAGAGGCACCAAATGTCCTGGTGGGGAATTAAACCAGGCATTATATTCTGATAAATAATTACGTGAATCGAAGGATGAACGGTCATATTAAATAGACAGTTGAAGCCATTAAATGATTAGTATTAAACTTTGGACGATTACAAGCTTGTGCAACAGTTGTGCCTCCCACTAGCATAACACTTCAATTAATGTACAATCATATCAATTTTAGAAAGACGCACTGATTGACAACAATATTATAAACACACATCATTCCCTTAGTCAAAAGGGAATCCCAAATCCAGAAGAAAAAACACAAGTGTAGTAAAAAAAGAATCTCAAATCCAGAAGAAAAAACAAAAGTGTAGGGCCAAGCCCTCCAATCCTAGAAATTCTTTCACAATCTCTCATCCCCAATTCTCTAATAATTTTTCATTTTCATAGAAAAGCTCTTGACTTAAACATCAAAGGATATTTCGGGAAGTGAGTCTCGTATCCTTTAATCTCTTATTAACTGTTATAGTGTGCAGGCTAGGAATAAAAGGTTTGTAGGTCGGATCTAATTTTATTCGGATGAACTATCTAGATCCTATGTGCGCATCATTGACACTGTCTGTGGGAAATGTGGTTAAGTTATTTGTTTTTACCTAATCAAGATTTTACCCACCTGAAAGCGATTTACATTTTCGATAAAGCAAAATGTTGAATACACAGGCACAATGCCAGGTAAGCTAGTCATTGAAGGATATTGCATCTCGTGACTTCAACCCAGAAGAGGGTAGCCACAGGGATACTCACTTACTAGAAGATCATAACGTTGAAGCCTTGGTGGCACATATCAACGACATGTTAGAGATGTTAAAGTCTCTATATGCCAAAGTTGAGGGAAAAACACACAAAGAGGCTATCCTCCACTCACAAGCATCAATCTTAAGGAGAAGCTTAAGTGGAAAGAAGATTGACTCTAAGGGAGGCCATCCATAGTCGAAGATTCTAGAGGCCCACAAAGTGCCCCTTCGCACTAATCCTTCTTGGCTCAAAGGGCGTTTGAACTTTGAGGCTAGCGAAGAAAGTCCTGAGCGACGAAATCCACGGTGTACCCGAGATTCCGGGTGTCCATTTATCCAAAAGGGAGGGGGTCATGCAGCAATATGCTTAGAACCCTCTTGGCCAATCAGATACCATGTGTATCTACTAATCACTCGAAATTGAAGACATTCCTCAATACTAAAAGAATCGCCTTCATAACTAAAGTCAAGGACGAGAGGATACTTGCCTCGATTATATACCAAGTAGGTCTGACAAAAGGATGCTTCGAGATGCCCAAACCGAGCTTTCTCTCTTTTGCCGGCATGTGCTTGCTCTCTCCTTCCTACCTCCTCCTCTTTGCCATGCCTTCCTGCACCACTTTTCTCTTGGCCACACCAACCATCTGTGCGCTCTGCCACCTTTGCTGCCTCCCACGGTTGCCGCCGACCAGCTATGCAACACCGCCACATAGCGCTTTCTCTCACTCTCTCTCCTTTCTCTTCTCTTCTTCCCTCCGCGCATCCATTGCACCTCCTCTTTCTCTCTTTGGCAGAAAATTGGCACATGCAAACACAAAATCGGCTTCAACAAAGAAAAGGAAGGATTTGCTTGCCTCAATTTCATGCATATCTTCCAGTGACGGCAGTGGCTCCATTGTTCGGCTCGCATCTTCTCCTTCCACTCACACCAACGCACAAAATGGAGGGTGAAACATGGAGAGGGCTTCGTCGGCTTCTGATCTTGGCATCGTCTCCTCCGTTGACGGTGGCCGCTGCGGCTCCTTGCACCGCGCTTCCCTCTCTCTTCTCTTTCCCTTTTTCTTCTTTCCCTTTCCCTTTGCTTTTCGTTCTTTCTTTCTGTTTCTTCCTCGGCTGTGCTGCCCGTCTTCTATATATATATATATATATAATATTACATATAATAATAATAATAATTTATTTTTCTTTTTTCTTAAAATCCAATAGAGATTAGAGATGTTACACATAGTCCCTCGGGATATATACTAAATAAAAGTGATCCGGAGAAAAATCACATAAATAAAATCAGATGATCATAATCAGATATATGGATAACAAAATCCGAATCAAAATCAAATAAACAGAATCAGAGTTCGGAATGAAACTATATAAATAGAATCAAACAGGTTCTGAAATAAAATCACATATTAGATGTACGAGACATACCAAATCCCATCTATGGGCAAATCTCAAATTAGAGTCCAAATTAGACTCCGAATACAAATCCATTTAGGAATATAAAGCATGTATAAAATTAGAGTATCGAAGGTTTAAAAGACTAACTTACGGAAGGATTATACATACTTTCGGTAATTTTTAGCCAGATCAACCATTATTTTGACCCATGGGTATGGTCATCTATATACTCAATCTCCTATAGATAAGGAATTTGTTTACTATATTTTGCTACCTATGGTTTTGGGTGCAATCATCAAGTTTATCAAATATATTAGGACATCTGAATATATATAAAATTTTCGTTTAAATACTAGACAGATGGGGTTGGTCAACTATGAACAGAGTCTTTTCTTCTCGGTGGAAAAAGGATTTATAGATAATAGATGTTCTTCCTATCGGAAGCTGGCCAGATAATATATCAGATGTCATATAACAAATGGTAGTAACCTCCAATCCTAGGAATAGATATATGTGAACAAATGTATGGCCTATGCAAGTTTCATGCTCATTTTCATATAAATATATTGATATAAAAATATACAATATCATATATTTACTTATTTTTTCATAAAATGATAAAATCCTTAAATATACATAAATTTAGTAAAAAGCTCCTAAATAATCAGTAAAATTCATGCATGCACGGAGGAAAACAAACAGGTTAGGTAAAATTTGCATGTACAAACTTTAAACTTCCAAAATAGAAGTAAAGCAAATCAGACACTGAAACAGACTAAAGATAGGACTAATAGATACTTGTTTCGACATCATACTAAGTAGATCTGATAAAATGATACTCTGATTTAATCATTAACCTTTTCTCCCTCCCCTTCCTTCTCCCCTCTCTCTCCCTCTTTCCTTCTGCTCTACCACACTAATGCCCAAAACCCTCACCATGCTTGCTTTATATAGGCTCCCTGGTGCTCGAGTGCTTTCTCAGGTGTTGCTCGAGTGCTACCTCAGGTGTGGCTCGAGCACCACCCCCTCAGGTTTCCGTGCTCGAGTGTGGCCCTCGGGTGTGCCTTGGGCACTGGCCTATGGGTTTTTGCTCCTTAGGTGCTATTCAGGTACGCTTCAAGCGCCAACTCGTTGATCCAATTACTTTCAAAATTTTACAAAATACAATCAATCCGATGTATCAAATTAACCCAAAATAATAAATATATTCAAACTAAATCAAAGAGGAATTCGGATAATATATAATATAATATCTCCAACTTGGGAGAGAGTATTTTTAGTGTCAATAATACACTGAAGTAGGGCGTACAAGATACGCTTTTAAAACAGAAGGCTAGTCCCTTAAATTTGGAACATTGTTCATCTCAAGAAATTCTACCAATAACGGGGTCGACCTGGGGGTGTAGAGTTATGTCCTATCTTTTTCATCCAAATACTTGTATAATACATGTTATTCTTTCAATTCTTTAATAAAATAGTATTTCTTTCAATTTATTTACTGTCAATTTATGTGCCCTATCTTTCTCTTCCGAATGCTTGTATGATGTATGTAATTCTTTCCATTCTTTAATAAAATTTTATTGCTTTCGATTTATTTATTGTCAATTTGTGCGCCTGTATGTAATTGCTATGATTGACCTCAAATAATCGGTCTGAGCACCTTGTCTATAAATGTGCTGATTCTAGGGAATGGTCATGGTGTAGGTTCAATAGAACCATACGGCTCCAAGCGTAGTCACACACTAACAATTTCAAAAGAGTCGGAGGTTTAAGAACCAAGCGTTTGATTCCTTTTTGAGAGGTCAAAGTACAGGTCAGATAAAATCAGCCATGAAGAGACTCGTAATAGTTGTTCGACCTATTAGTTCTCAGGAATGCTTCCAACGCATAAATGTTATTACCCCATTCTACAGGATACATACAATTAGTCAAAATGATCAAGAACTAGGGTTCAACCTCACTAACAGCAATAGCCAAAAGGCTTAGCTAGCCATAGGTTTAACCTTCTTATGGTTTCTTAATAGGAGACGATAGTCAAAAGACTCAGTTGGTGGTTCGACTATCAAGGGGTCAAAATTTCATAAGCTCGGAGATTAAGTTGCCCAATCGGCATCAAAAAAAGGAAAGATGTATATTTGAGGATGGAAGAATCTGAATATATACATTGAAAAATTGGCTACATTATTCTCATTACAAGTATAGGATTATGGAATTCAGGGACACAAGCAGGTTGGTAATCCTGTGGCTAATGCTCAGGGCTAGACCTTGAGGGTTTAGAGCTCCCTTGTTCAGTAAAGTCCTTGATATCAAAGGCTAAGGAAGCTCTAGAATTCTTAGCATCTAAGCAGCCAATAGGAAAGGTTGGGGTAACCGAGCAGATGATCCTCTTATAGAAAACGATTCCCTCTTTGAATTATGAGTTTAGCAAAGAATTGATTTCGTCAAGTCAGATACCCCTCCTTGATAATTCCTCATGTCTTAAGCATTAAGCTCTCAACCCTTCTATGATGCGAGAAGTTGTTGTCAATCGTCTTTCAGCCTCAAGAACCTTATCTTAAAGTGAGCTAGCTCGATCTCGTGTAATAGTAGCTTGATGGGTATAACATGAGACTTGCTTATCCGTTTATCCCATTCAGCCTCAAGCTGGATCGATCAATCGTGAAAGAATAACACTTTAGCCTCGTTATTCACAGCCCTAAATGCCAAGTCCTAGACTGTAGAAGGATCAATGTACGACCAAAATAGGCGTGCAATCTTCATATCTTGGCCATCAAGCCTATCTCTAATCAGATACACTAGATTTTGGGACTGCAAAAGAAGCTAGATTTGAGTCAGAAACTTAAATGACAAATGAATGGCTCGGAATTAAGGTCTCAAATGATATCTCTTGGGTTGGACAGCCTGCCCTAGGTCTAGAGCCCGATGATGATTTGATCGAGCCAAGGTTTGGAGTAGGAAATTGTCTCCAGCAAAGGAAAGGCAGAGATCTACTATACCAAGGATGTTCAAAACTTGGGGCACCTTGTGAAGCATGAGAGTCTACTAGCATTAGAGAGGACGACAAACAATAAATTTTGGTCTCTCTAACTAGGTCAACATTATTTTTCGGTTTTGGAGTGGCAACCTGAGTTGTAGTAGACACAAAAACTAGTTTGCTCGATGCTGGAGAGCCTGGAAAGGCTAGAATCCCAAACTCAGTAATGATAGGAGTATTAATCGGCTCATCCTCATGTGAAGATTGGAATCAAGAGTATTGCTTCTCTGTCAAAGAAATAATGGGACTCATCTCTTCCATATTCAGAGCAGGCATCTTCTCCAAGAATTGGGTAGCTAAAGAGGTAAAAACTGGGGTTGATTGGAGAGAAGTTCCTTTGGCACTCCTCCCCGCCATCTTAGCGCAAACTGCATCTACAATTCTTAAGACCTCATGGTTATCTAAATAAGGTTTTGGAGTAGTTGCTCTAGGCTGATCAATATTAGTTCGAGGAGGAGAATCAATGAATACAATACCCCGTTTTCTTTTCAAGGGATAGTGTGGCATATCATCAACAACCTCTCCTCCAAGAATAACATACTAGTTGACTCCATCTAAGGTTTCATGGGTCAGAAAATTACCAATTTTGCACAACTCGGCCGCATTCTTTTTAATCAGGTTAGTTCAAGATTTGGTCATGAAGCGTTCATTCAAGGACTGAACTAGAAAATGCAGTATTGATATCACTACAATTATTGAGCAAAATCCAATTGTTGGAACCATAATAAAGAAGAACCTATCCTTTCAAATTTTCACTGAGTTTGGCTTTCCAGCACTCATTTTAAATTTCTTCCTAGGGGCCAGGGAGATCCAATCCTAATTAAAATGAAAGACTACCTTAACTGCCTGGGAGTCTAATCTGAAGCCCTGTTGATAAAAAAAAACACACAATGCCACAATATACCTAATGGCATTAGGGTGGAGACAGATGACTGGAATTTCCAAGGCTTCCATTGTTTCAATGAATTCCATGGCAAAAATAATTCGGATGCCATCCTTTAGATGGGCTTCATATATGGGAACAAAACCATCCCTTTGAGAGCAAGCTCGCTTCTCAGATGAAGAAACTTGAAGAGGAATAGCAAATGGAATATCGTACCAGTAATAAATATCCAGTATACGATCCATGGTAAGGCAAGAAGCAATATTGGCTATGCTTATTGAGGTGTTTCGTATAGCCTTGTATGATGGAGAGCGGGACAGACAAAATAATTAGAAAGCTAGTGCTCAAATGTAAAACGAGACGAATGTGCGGTTAAGGTTTAAAGTGAAGGAGATGTTAGAATTTAAAAGGACAACTAAAGTTGTAAATGAAGCGTTTTGAATACCAACGCTAATCTGAGTGACACATTGATTGAGTAATGATGAGTCTCTCTACCTTCTCTCAAGCTTGAACACTGTGTATTGAAATAATTCAAAAATGTTTCAATTTTAAAACCACCTGTCACGACATTACTGGCACTGCTAATTAGTTATTTTCATTATAAAAGTAATGATGACACTGACGTTATTATTCAAAATTAACAAAAAATACGTTCTAAAAGTTCGATTTGCTTCAAGAGACAAATCTGGTTTATCTGAATAGTTTGAAGTTATTTGATTAAGGGTCCTAATGCGTCAAAAATCCGAATTGTTAGAAACCAAATTATTAGAAAATTGAACTGTCAAAAGACCAAGTTGTATGCTTATCGAAGGGTTGAATTTCTACCAAACAAGAATCCAAAAAATGTTGAGGTATCAAGATCAATGACCAATGACAGCAGAAAATCTTTCCATTCAAATAGTTTTATTAATTTGAATTTTCTGTGACTTATAATCCTATGCAGATGAAATACTAGTCCAATGAAAAGAACAAATTAAGAATTGCAACCTAAATGCGAAAATAAAAATTTTCTTTATAGGTTTATTCACTTACATTGTATGTTCTTACAAAATTAGCCCTTTGGTCAGTCAGCGCGAAGAAAAATGATAAAAAGTGGGCAATCCATCAACCAATAGAAAAAGCTAAATTTCCAAAGGATGCATCCCCTTGTTCTCGAAATGCAACATCCTGTCGATCAGCCCTAGTTCTGCAATATGTGCATTATGACAATACCACGACACGTAAGCTGAAAGACATTGAACTAACAAATCCACTCCAAGTGAGGTGAGAAATGTGGATGCCCCATAACAAATGCTGATGGGTATTAAGAGTAACCACTCAGAAGGAAAAGTAACCTGGCTCAGGATATTACGTAAAAGAGGGAAATCAAACCAAGATTGTTTCTTATATAAAATAGGGTAATCATCACAAACTTCAGGAATGCCTCCTAGAAGAATATGAAGGCACCCGGAAGAGCTCTCTCTTTAGATCCACCAAACGAAAACTCCATCAAATATTGAGAATAGAGGTTTGGTTAAAAATCAAATGAAGCACCATTAGATGTTGAGACTTGGGATTTAGCTGAAAATCGAATAAGAGCAGCTCTTTTTACAGTAAAAAATGAGCCACAAAATGGGGTGTTTTGAAACAAAGAAAAATAGTCAAATAATTATAAAATCTTAGTTAATGGCGTAGAGAATCAGACTCTGACTAACAAGACCGATTAGCAATCAATAGGCATTAATTAAGATTTCATTGAAAAGGAGCATTCGACGACATTCAAAGTGAATCATGTTACAAATCTGGACCAAAGCAGGTTTAAATAGTAAATAATTAAATCCCAAATAATATATTAATAAATCTCTAATTTGGTGTGATATAAATAGATCTTAAATTTTGACATCCAAATATTAATAATAATCAAACCCAAAACTCATCATAGGATCTCATCAGATGATTGTCCGGGCAATAATACATGACCTACTCCAGACAGTCGTAAGGGTAATTATCACAAACTTCAGGAATGCCTCCTAGAAGAATTTGAAGGCACCCGGAAGAGCAATCTCTTTAGATCCACCAAACGAAAACTCCATCAAATATTGAGAATAGAGGTTTGGTTAAAAATCAAATGAAGCTCCATTAGATGTTGAGACTTAGGATCTCGCTGAAAATCGAATAAGAGCAGCTCTTTTTACAACAAAAAATGAGCCACAAAATGGGGTGTTTTGAAACAAAGAAAAGCAGTCAAATAATTATAAAATCTTAGTTAATGGTGTAGAGAATCAGACTTTGACTAACAAGACCGATCAGCAATTAATAAGCATTAATTAAGATTTCATTGAAAAGGAGCATTCGACGACATGTTACAAATCTGGACCAAAGCAGGTTTAAATAGTAAATAATTAAATCCCAAATAATATATTAGTAAATCTCAAATTGGGTGTGATATAAACAGATCTTAAAATTTTGACATCCAAATAATAATAATGATCAAACCCAAAACTCATCATAGGATCTCATCGGATGATTGTTCGTGCAATAATACATGACCCACTCCAAACAGTCGTAAGGGAGGGATTAAACTATGAACATGAACACATCCATCAAATATACTAATCCAATGTTTAATACTGACCCAAAGGCCTACATCCAGCCAGACCAAATAATTAAAATACAACCAAAATAGATCTAAAACCAAAGGAACCATAATACAACCAACACCATCTATCTCTAAGCAGATACAATACTCACCAAAATGAATGACACCACGTCAAATCTCGTCCAGCTCTTGCAGAATATCCAAACTTTCTACTCTAAAGGGATAAGAATAGAAAATATGAACCTAAAACTCAGCAAGCATTATATATATATAATAAATAGATATGTCCAATAAATCAAAGGGGGGATTCATAAACAGATTTCAAAACAAATAAGAGATACAAATCTGATATCAGAAAGCAAATAACAAATACAAATCTAAAAGGATGATATTAGAAGTCAAATCATCAAATCTGGATCATAATTCAATAGCAAAAAGCTGATGGCAGTCTACTATTCAAATCGTATATTAGATTAGATCGTATATTAGATCAAAACATTATCCATTCGAGACATATATCGAACAGAGGTGATCTAGAGTAAAATCAAATAATCAGAATCAAATAATCAGAGTTGTATTAGAATCGTATCAGAATTTGATAAATAGATAATAAAATCCGGATCAAAATCAAATAATTGGAATCAATGTTCGAAACAAAACCATATAAACAAAATTGAATGGTTCTAGAACGAAATCACATATCGGATGTACGAGACATACCAAATCCGATTTGTAGAAAATCTCCGAATCTCAAATCAGTGTCCAAATCATAGTTTGAATGCAAATCCCTATAGAAATACAAAGCATATACTAAATCAGAGTACCGAATGTTTAAAAAACAAATTTGAGGAAGGGTTGCACATACTCCTGGTAACTTTAAGCCAAATCATCTGCTATTAGTCCCATAGGCTAGACCATCTATGTACTCAGTCTCCCATAGATATGGAACTTGCTCACTAAGTTTTTTCATTCGCGACTTTGAGTGTAATCTTTAAATTTATTAGATATATTAGGATGTTCGAATATATTAAATTTTGTTCAAATTCCAGACAGATAGGCGGGGCGGGTCAACTACAAACAGAGCCTTTTCCTACCGACGAAAAAGGAATTTACAGATAATAGATATTTTCCCCATTGGGAGCTGGCCAGTTAATAGATCAAATAACAACTAGTAGTGGCCACGATCCCCAGGCAACATACATATGAAAATGCAAGGCCCATACAAGTTATATATCTATTTTCATACAAATATATTGATATAAAAATATTCAATATTAGATATTTATTTATTTTTCTATAAAAATGACAAAACTCTCAAATCTATAGAAATCCAGAACAAAGCCCTCAAACAATCGATAAAATACATGCGTGCACGAAGGAAAATGAATATGTTAAGTAAAACTTGCATGTGCAAACTTTTAATTTCCAAAACAGAAGCAAAATATATCAGACATTGAAACAGACTAAGGATAGGGCTTATAGATACTTGCCTCAACCTTATACCAAGCAGATCTGATAAAAAGATGTTTTAATCTATTGGATCTCTCTTTCTCTCTCCTCTTCCTCCTCTCTCTCTCTCTCTCCTTCCTTTTGCTCTGTCGTGCGTGAAATGACAAACACAGTGCATAGCCTCTCTATATAAACACAAAATGGCACTCGAGCACTACCTCAGGCGTGCCTCAAGCGCTACTTCTATGGAATCGACGCTCAAGCGTGGCCTCGGGCGTACCTCGAGTGCAAACCCACTGGAATTGACGCTCAGGCGCCACTCGGATGCGCTTTAGGCACCACTCTGCCGATCCGATTTCCTTCAAAATTTCACAAGATATGATTAATTCAAAGGCATCTAGAATATCCCAAATAACAGATATATGCAAAATAAATCAAATGGAGATCTGGCTATTATAAATCACTTGGGTGTCTATTCCAACATACTCGAAATTTGAATTCAACCTTTGAGTATGGGGGGCTAGTGTTGGATCCAGTCTAGAATAAGAGCGATCAGACCCGATAAAATATGGGGCCTTCGAATTGCAAGCTTGTGAAAGAATATGAAACAATCAAGTTGTTAAGCTTGGAATGGGAGAGGATTAGAAATCTATTCAGGCACCCGACATGCCAAATATCCAAATGGCTAGATTACTAAAAATACGAAAGACCGAGGTACCAAATGGCCTGATAGAAGATTAAGTTAGGTCTTAAATCTTGATAAATGGTTACATGAATCGAGAGATGAACGGTAATATTAAACAAGTAGTTATGGCCACTAAATGATAAGTAGTAAACTCTAAACGGTTACAAGCTTGTACAACGGTTGGTTCTTGATGCGTCCCTAGGTCCGGGTTCTCGTGCGGATTATAGAGCCTTCAGATTTCTTGGCTGGGTCGGATCGTAAATGGGTTCAGTCTCCGTGTCTTTCAACCTGGGCCCTATGCACCACAAACTACAAACAAGGGGTCAGAGGACCGCGGGAGGTTGTCCCACCGTAAATATTTCAATGCTTAAGTTAGAAATCTTTCCCTGCGAATGGAAAGATATACACGTGGAAGTAAGGATGATGAAAATACAGGGATGCTGAAAAGCGAGGAGTGTGTGGGATGCTGGAAGGAGGCTTGTGCTCTCTTTAGTGCACTGCTAGGAAAGGCTCATTATCGTTGCCGTAGGGAGGCAGTGGTTTGAGGGCATAGAGTTGGTTCTTTCTCCTTGTTGCCTTGAATGTTGGGTGCTAGGATCAGGATTTCGATCTCAGGACACTGCTTAGGCAGTTCGTGGAAGTGGGAAGTCCTCTTCTTTCCGCTGCTGGAGAGAGTATTTGTAGGCTCCTTTAGGGAGGCTTTGGGAGCCGGGATCTCCCACAAGGGGCTTGCTGATATTCGCCAGCTGTTGAGCGCTTGCGGTGGCCAGCAGTGTCAGTTGTCGCCTTGCGGAGGCGAGGAGACCATTGTCAGGCGTGATCGACACAAGCTTATTTAATTTCGCTTGGATTGGCTAAGCGGCTATTGGGGCGGCATGTGTTGCGGTTTGTCAGCGTTGACTTTGTCTCCCATTGGCAAACATTTATTGAGCCCGTGCCTCCTGCGTCGGCAGCCCACGGTCGTCTCTGCAGGGGTACGAGTGACGCTGATTGGCTACGTATCTGGGGCGTTCAGTGGGCCTTGTCTCTGAATCTCCTTGGACGTTGTCGCTGGGCTTGATCCTTCTGCTGATCAGACCCGTCTTCTTCCACCTGGGCTTCGTTGGTTCCGGTCTAGATCCACGTTGGACCCATCACTAGCCTCCCATGCCTGGGGACATCCCATTGTCGGGGCCTGGCGTGCCAAAGGTGGGTCCCGTCGTTGGTTCGCGTGGGCCTTCTCAAGATGCGTCAGTCTCCGATCATCAAGGGCATTGCTCCTTCCCCATGTGAATATGCAGCCTTTCAAAGGCGCCGCAAGGATTCGGTGCTCTGTTGGGAAAGATTTGCGGCCTGGGAATCGGCTTTGCATTAATGGCTTTCCTATTTTTCGATTGACGGTCATCGAGTGGCGCGCCCCTTTGGGATCTCGTCGGGCCTTCTGCACGACTATAAGTTGAGGGGTTTCCAGCTTGAGTGACCCAAACTCATCCCTTCATTAGTGAAGTAATGCGAAGTCCTTGGCTCATTTTGTGCCCTGTGGAGTTCTGCAAGGGAATCGGATGGATCTGCGGGAGACTTGCAGCCGCTTTTGAAGCCTATTGTCATACTCCTCTCATGGATGCTTCCTTGTTGTAACGAGGGTGGCTCGACTACTCTGCAATTGTCATGTGCCTTCTCTCCATCTAGCCAGGGTTCCTAGCTGCAGGGGGAGCATCACGAGGCCAGCATGCTGATTCGGGGGTCTCCGTTCCCTCAATAGCATGCTGTTGCCATCTCTTGTTGTGGCTAGTCGTTCATCTATGTTGGATGAAAGAGGTGGCGAGTCCTGGAGTTCCATTGGGACGCAGGCGGGTGCGTCGTGGCTCTGGTGGAACTTGTAATTGATGCCTTTCCTTTGTTGTGGCGGAGCTTGTCTCGCCAGGAGCGACGAATCGGCATCCACTCCGTTGCTCCGGGAGGGGAATCGACGCCGGGGTAAATGCTACCAGAATGAGGTGATGCGCATCTATGCACAAGGTCGAGCCTTCCCGGCGTGCTGCTCTTCTGCTGCTTATTGTACTTTGCTTTATTTATTTTTCTTTTGTACTTGCACTGACGCAAGCCTTATACTCCGTAAAGAACACTTCAATGAAGAAAAGCATTAATTTTTGGCTTTTATCTCTTATGCCGTTGGATTTTCTCTTTACTGCTCAACCGGTATGACTCAAGGGCCATAGGGCCCTCTCGCTGCCATATATGCTTGATCGCTTGCTTATTTTGAGTGTACAGTGGCTTTTGGTCGACTTTGCCAGTGCCCATCCCTCGAGTCTGTACTTGGACCGTCGGTGGGATGGTCTCGTAGGAGCTGCTTGGGAGTTTGTGCCATTCATATCTTGCCTTGGATGACTGAACGATATTGATGGAGGGCGCGTTAATCTGGTCACGTTTTCATTTAATGCACTAGGAACCAAAGGGCCGTTGTGTCATAATTGCCTTTCTTGAAAAGGCGTGATGCTTCAGGTTGTCGACATGTGGAGGGATTTCGTTGGGCGGCGGAGCGCCTTTCCCTAGTCAAGTGACGTCATCTCCTTGGTGGAAGTTTTGGCTATTTAAGCGTCAAGGACTTCTCCAATTTGGGCATTCATTTGTTGCTGTAAGATGCGAAATCTGAGCTTGCGATCGTTCCCTCTTTCCTTTGGCTGTGGTCACGATAATGGCAGACGGGGTGCGCAATGTTGCTCCAGGATCGTTAACAGGATCATCCTCCTCTTTGGGGTTTGAGCCCTCTATCGAGGAGTCGCGATGGGGAGGGCGAGGGCCGTGAGGCCACGATGAGGTAGGGCTTGCCGCAGCGGCAGTGGAAGGTTGCCACTCGGAGCCTTCAGTCATCGGGTTGGCGAGGCCTCTGAGAGCGCCACCAAGCTTTGAATTCGAAGGGGCTTCCGATTTCTCTTGGTGCCATTGACTTGAGGGAGCCGAACGATTGATCCGCCGTGCCCAGCGGGCGACTGAGGAGATTAAGATCCGGGTGCAAGCCGCCATTGCCGACATCGCATAGAGTCGAGCGCGAGCAGCTTACTTCGAGCAAGCATGGTCGGATGTGGAGGCGAGGTCATCGCCACTGGCCGATATCAACTCGTAGTTCTTCAGGAGGAGCTCGAGCAGTGCCGGGTGCGACTTAGAGAAGAGCACATCGTCCACACGTAGCTGGAAGCCGAGATGAGATCGAGGGTCCGGCCGGAGGACCTGGTACCCATGTTGGAGGGAAGGTTCCAGGAAGGGATTCGGCTCAGCCAAAGGATAGCTTCTTTGGCGGTGCCTGGCTTTTGCTTGGGCCTCCTGGATTCTCGGAATGTGGGTGCCCGGATGCGCTCGAAGTTGACTGAGTTCCTGACTTCTGATCCTACCGAGCCTGGCCGGGGTAAATAGTGACATATTTTGCGACCACTGGTTGGCTTTTCCTGTAAAGAAACTTTATCAATGGAATTTCTTAAAATTTCTTTATGATAGAGCAATTTATCTGTTGTGATTTATTGTATTTGGATGAGTTGTTTTGCCCTTCCGGTTTGGATGTCGGATGGATTATCGCCGTCATTTTTGATGGACAATATCCTTCCATTAACTATATGGTGTGACGGTTGGGATTTGGCAGATGGCTACAGCATGAGTGAGGGGGGCTATTTGTGGAGCGCTATGATGGGCTGCCTTGGACAGATATGCTGCGCTCTGCTGAAGGGACGCGTGTCAGGGCCAACATTCGAGGTGACCCTTACATTTTCACGCGCAATGCCGCTTGGCTTTCTCTTGCGTTGCCTATTTAAGCGATGCTTCCCCACGCCATTCGCACTTGCGCTTATCTGCTTTGAGGATCCATGGCGAAGAAGAAAAGCTCTCCCTCTTCCATCATTCGTTAGAGAGTAGGCGACATCAAGTCAGTTCTGTTGGCGAGTGCCGTCGCCGCTCTGAGGGTTAGCTACCATATCCCGAGCGACTGGGCCTATCTCCTTCTTGGTGAGGGGGGAAAAGCGAATGTGCCCCCCGAGGACTTCATCACTGTATATGAGCACCACCTGAAGGGTGGGCTTCGGTTCCCCATGGAATTGGATTTGTATAGGATCTTCGAGGCGCTCGGTGTTCCTGTGGCGCGGCTTCGTCCTAACGCCGTATGCTACCTTGTATCCATGTGCGTTTGTCTGTCTTTACGGTTGCGAGTTCTGCCCGCATTCGGTGAAGGTAATCTTTCGCTTTGTCCAATTGGAGGATTGGATTTCGATGCCTCCTCACCTAGGCTTCAGTTTCCGTGGGACGAACCCCGACTAAGTAAAAACCTAGAAGAATCGCTTTTTCTTCCTGGCGGCCCCTCCAGAGTGGAAGATTCCTAACGTGTGGGGTCCTGTGAGCTATTTCTTCTCGAAAAGCGTTAGCGAGGAGGAAGAGAAGCAGGAGAAAAATCTGATTGATCATATTCAGGCGGAAATTAAGACTTTCGCCACTCAGGGGCTTTACTTGACCTCCGAGCTCTTCACGGCCGTTAAGTGGGAGCCCACAAGTAGCGGGGTGGTGGCTGCCTCCTACAAGAGAAAGGTCGGGGACCTGGTCATCAGAGAGCCGTCGCGGGAGTCGCCGGAGCAGAGTGGCTCGTCACTGCCGTTAGAGTCCTCTTCTGACGAGGATGTGGCTGCCCTGAAAAGGTTAAGGGGAGCCGGAGACACTTCGAGCAGGAGGTCCTTGATATTGCTGGCCGCGTCGGGCAAGTTCGATGGGTCCGCTGCGATGATGCCCACTGATGCCACTGTTTCGGTGTAGGAGCCAAAGCCACAGTTGCATGTGGGTGTCGCTTAGCGCTCACCGATTTCTATCGTCGTTTTGGCAGAGTACGGCATTCCCCTGGTTGGGCTTCCCTCCGGCAAGGGGTCCACGCCAAGTTCCCTTTTTGATGTCGAGGCGGGACCCTCCACTGGCGAGTGGCCAGTCGAATCCTTCGGAGGGGTGGCCATGACGGGCACCGAGGGGGCAGCGATCGGCTCTATAGAGCTTATTGAGGTGGTTGATCTGGTGCTTGCTACTGCGCACGTGGATGCTTCGGAGGCAGTCGACGCGCCAATCAAAGTGTTGTTCGAGCCACTCGTCTTCTGTCCTGAGGTTGCTGCGGTGGCCGTTGCACTCGAGGAGATCGCTAATGAAGCTTCGACCGGTGAGGCTCTGGCTAACGGGACGGAGGAGGCTGTCTAGCTGTTGGAGCCCCCAAGCATGTCCAATCCCGAAGCTGTGCTGGATTTGCTTGGCGCTATGGAGGAGCCGTTTATTGAGGTATGATTTCTTCGCTCATCAAGTTGGGAATTTGCCTGCCAACTCCCTTTGTGCAATGTTTCCCGCATGGCCAGGATTCACGGGCTTCTCGTCCTTTCTCCTTTGCAGATCCCAGACACGATTCGATTCTTCCACACTAGTCTTTCTCAACGGGACGAGCGCACCCGTCGGGCTCAAGAAAAAGGCGAACGGGCGGATGAGCAGTGTTGGAGGGGCAAGGTTGCCACCCTGAAGTTGGAGAACAAATGGCTGAGAGGTGAACTGCTAGTGGCTGGGGATCTCATTGTCAACTTGCAGGACTAGTGTGCTCGTGCTGAGGCTAGCTTGCGAGTCCGGCTCTCTCCAAAGGAGATGGCTCGAGTGTTGGACGCGAGGTTCTGGGACCTCATAAGCTATGTCGTCATATAGTATTTGTCGCGGCTTCGGGCATCTCCGCGGGGATCCTCGACCCTCGTAATGATGGAATCGAAGATAGCTCGCGCTTGATCAACTTCCCGGAGGGGACATGACCTTCGAGGAAGCAGAGCAGCCGCATTCTTTGTTCACCTTTTTTGTATATAGCTTTTTGAAAGAAATCTTGTAATCTCCGACTTGAATGAAGCATACTTTTTTTTTCACTTTTCTTTTCTTTTTTTTTTGAATGATACAGATCTTCTCGTTGTGTTGGCTAAGCTGTCTCACTATCATCGCCAAGGCTCGCTTTGGGAGCCGTTTCGCTGTGTCGTCCTCGGTGGAGAAAGTCGTATCTCGCGCATAGTGGGATGCTCTGTCCAATGAATCGGACGTCGCTGCACACCTTGTGGAGTCTCTCGAGAGCTTGCTAGGTTTTGAAGCCACAGCAGCTGGACTTCGGGTCTTAGGCCGTTGTGCGCACGATACCGTTTCGGCGCTCAGCCCTTCTTAGGGCGTCGTCACTTACATGCACATGGTCCTAGCCCACCGACCGTCGTTGACTGAGGGTGCTCTCTTTTTCTGAAGAAGGTCGTCGCACGCCTACCGCTTAGACCCCCTGAGGTTTTGATGGTCATTTTGTTCGGAGCTTCCGGAGCCCCCTGGCCTGCTAGTTCGATCGTATTCGGGCCACTTGGCATAGAGCCAAGGTTCTATAGCTGCTAAGAGCCGTCTTGCACGGAGCCGGAGTTTGAAATTCAACCGTAGGTGGGTTGCTCAGCCTGGGGCCGAGGTTTCACGGCCGCTTAGGGCCTTTCGGCTCAACTTAAAATTTGACCGCATGTGGGCTGCTTAGTGCGAAGCCAAGGTTTTGTGGCTGCTGAACGCCTTTCAGTGTGGAGCTAAAGCTCGAAATTCGACCGCATGTGGGCCTCTTGACGCGGGGCCAAGGTTTCTTTTTACAGGTGGAGGAACATCCTCATGACTTAGGGGTTGTCTAGGCTGTTTTCGTTTTTGGAAATGGCGAGCAAGCACACATTTGTATGAACAGTCAGATAAGGAAATAAAAATAACAATTTTATTAATGAAAACGTGGTACATATACAAGCATTCCAGTTCATGTATGCACATCTTACTTGGGCGCGTGTGTGGCTTACTGGTAGTACTTCTTGAGGTGGGTGGTATTTTAGGTCCGAGGGACCAGTTTGCCATCCTCGTAACACCCCGAATAATTTTAATTTTATTATTTAGTTGAGATAATTATTTTTAGTGATTCTAGACATAAAGTCTCATAATTTGGGTTGAAAATATAACCTTGAAGTATATGGATCGTTGAATTGGGCCTAGATATTTGGGCCTAATAAATTTAGAGTGTTAGATTGATAAATTGGGTTAAATGTTTGGGCCACTAAATTAAATTTAGTTTAATTAATGAATATAAAT
>JAOVVI020001557.1:2347-23904 GCA_028571085.2 Nepenthes alata
ACAAAATTTAAATAAGAAACCCATACCTTTCTAAAAACTTAGTTTTTTCTGATTATCAAATAATATCAATGCCATATTAAGTAACAATTTATCACTATAAAATTTACAGCATATTGTAAGTTATTGGTGTTAGAATGGCGGCAATTGTGAAGCGGTGGGGGTGGGGGTGTTGATAGTGGAGACAACATGATGGTGTAGGTGGCATGTTGGAGGTCGGCACCCGGATCCATCCGATCCGGTAGCGACGAAATATTTGAATCCCCATGACATCGTCAGCCACCATTTAGTAGGAATAACGAACATAAGAGATGTACAATATTTTTTTACGTGAAAATTCCTCCTCAATTAAGGAAAAAAATCACGGGACACAAAGTCTATCAATAGATCCACTATGTAAAATAGTTACAAAAACTCAAAAATAGAATATAAGTAACCATCCTGGCTACACAAGCCCTAGAGGCAAAAACAAAGAACAGATCACGAAAATACAAAGTCTCACTCTTTATTTTTCACTCACTGCTCTCTCTTTCTTCTTTATCTTTCTCTCATCACTGTGGTGCTCTCTACCCTCACATTTTACAAGTATTGTGAAACGGTGACCGCCGTTTTAACCCGCACACATGCGGCTGGCTACAGAATTCCCTGGCTACATAAGCCCCGACGAATGCTCGCTCATGGTGATTTCTCTATCACCTATGGTCACTCCCATGGCGCCTTACACACACCGAGCACAGCATGCCTAGCATGCATATATATAATGATCTACCCGGAGACATTCAATCAATAGGCATGTTATGTGTGGACAAACGCCTGCCACATGCTTTGCAACCTGCTAACAACTTTGCCCACCAACTATGCAATCCTGCAACCTGCACAGACGGCGTACACAGACTGCAGGCCTGTCACCTGCTCTGTAGAGCCAAATGTCTACAACTTCTTCCCAGCTGTCCACGACATCCTCGGTCATTACTACAGTCAAGTCCCTGGACCGTCTATATCCTTTGGCCATCACAAGAGTCCTCTGGTGTTCTTTGGTCTCCAAGCAGTGACAACGACTTCGGACCTTGCATATCCTCGGTCGTCACTGTACACAGCCTATATCTCCGGATGCTATTGTGCACTCAGCCATGTCCGTGGTCGATTCCATACCAGTGTCACCAACTGGTAAATTCTTCATTCTCAACCGGTCAACCTGTTGACCGGTAATCTCTTCTGAAAGGCACTCCAGCATTTTCTACTCCGAAAATGCTCTTTGAAAATCCTCTCCGTATTTCCTCTCCAACTTTATCCGATCAACCCTCCGTTGACCGTCCTCTACTTTCATCCGGTCAACTTTCCCGTTACTATCTTTTACTGCCCGTCCGCCATCCAGTAGAACTCTTACAGCCCTCAGACGGTCAACCTCTAGTTGATCAGAATCCACCGGTAAATATCCATTGATCGTCCACTGTGCTCCGGACTCTCACTCCACCGAATGAACTTTGTTATTTGCTCTCCGAAAATCCTCCGATAACAAATCAGTTTGTTGGATTACCCACAAGGGAGTGATTAGACCTAACAAACGTTTCCACATGACCTTGTGGGGAACACCTTCGCCTCTACCCGGTGACTGTCAACGCCTGTCTTCCAGCAGCTTTCCATCAATTGGGATCCTGACGTCAGCTCCGTCCTTGGCTCTGCTGGCTCTGCCCCTTGTCTTGTTGGCTCCGCACTTAGCCTTGCTCGGCTCCGCATTTAGCCCTGTTCAACTCCGTCCTTGGTCCAACACAGCTCCACCCTTGGCCCTGCTCAACTGCCCCTCGGTCCTGTTGACTCCGCTGTATTTTTTACAGTTCTATCTAATTCCACACTAAATGAAAAACTCTTTCATGATGATACCAGATACACCTTGACCGCCACATACCTTGGTGGCTCCACTTCTGTGGCACTTCACTCGGCGGCTTCCCCTTGCGATGCTTCACTCCACTTTGGCAGTAGGTTAGCACTTCGACAGGTAGCTCTTTTCGGTCAGCATCCTCCACAAGCAGCCCTTTTCAGGCCTGGGCCAATATCAGCTCTCTCTGATACCACTTGTTAGTATCATAAGAGACTTGACTGTCTTTGATACCACATGTTGGGGGTCAGTACCCGATAGCAGTGGAACACCCGAACCCCCTGTCATCGTAAATCACCATTTAGTAGGAATAAGAAACATAAGAGATGCACAATATTTTTTTACGTAAAAATCTCTTATCAACTAAGAAAAAAATTATGGGACACAAAGTCCACCAATAGATCCACTATGTAAAATGGTTCCAAAAACTTAAAGATAAAATACAAGCAACCACCCTAACTACACAAGCCCTAGAGGAAAAAATGAAAAATAGAGCACGAGAATATAAAGCCTCACTCTTTGTGTTTCACTCACTGCTCTCTCTTTCTTCTCTATATTTCTCTTTTCACTATGATGCTCTCTGCTCTCACATTTTATAAGTGTGGTGAAACGGTGACCGTCGTTTTACCCCGCACACATGCGGCCGGCTACACAAGCCCTTGGCTACATAAGCAACGATGAATGCTCACTCATGGTGATTTCTTTATCACCCATGGTCACTCCCATGGCACCTTGCTCGCACCGAGCACAACATGCATTGCATGCATATATATAATAATATGTCCGAAAACCTTCAATCAATAGGCAGGTTACATGTGGACAAACACCTGCCACCTACTCTGAAACATGCCAACAACTTTGCCTACCAACTCTATAATCCTGCCACCTGCACAGACAACGTACACAGATTGTAGCAGACTACAGGTCTACCACCTGCTCTATAGAGCCAACTGTTTACAACTTGCTGCCAGCTGTCCAAAACGTCCTGATCGTTGTTGCAGTTAAGTCCCCGGACCATCTATGTCCTTTGGCCATCACAAGAGTCCTCTGGCGTTTTTTGGTCTCTAAGCAGTGACAACGACTTCAGACATCGCATGTCCTCGGTCATCACTGTGCACAGCCCATATCTCCTGACGCTACTGTACACTCAGCCATGTCCGCAGACGATTCCATACCAATGTCACCAACTGATAAATCCTTCATTCTCAACCGGTCAACACGTTGACCGGTAATCTCTTCTGAAAGGCACTCCAGTATTTTCTACTCCGAAAATACTCTCCGTATTTTCTCTTCAGTATTATCCGGTCAACTTTCTGTTGACCGTCCTCTGCTTTCATCCGATCAACCTCCCCGTTGACCGTTTTCTGCTGCCCGTCCGCCACCCAATAATATTCCTACAGCCCTCAGACGGTCAACCTCCCATTGATCAAAATCCACAGCTGGCTATCCGCTGGTCAATTTCTATTGACCGTCCACTGTGCTTTGGACTTTCACTCCGCCAAATAAACTCCGTTATTTGTTCTTCGAAAATCTTTCGATAACAAATCGATTTGTTGAGTTGTCCACAATAAAATGACTAGATCCAACATGGTAGGAGTGGTGAGGGTGATGGTGGTGGTAGCGGCTCAGTATGGATGGCGACATGATAATGGTGGTGGAAAGGTGGCAACAGGTTGGTGGGTGTGGCATCTTGCAGGCTGGTGAGAAGGGCCGGTGGATCGGTAGGGGCATGGTGGTAGTGGTTGTTTGATGGCTACCGAGAGATTGAGTGGCGGAGTGATAGAGGATGGCAACGACAGTTGCTATTCACTACCGTGATATGACAGCAGGATGACAAAAACTCACTAAATTATATTTTTAATCCATTAAAAGACTATTTCATATTAATTTATTATTCCAATGTACCAAATACTAAAACCCTAATTTTTAACTCAATTCATACGTAATTGAAATGAATAACTAAGTATTAGAACATCAATTTTCCGTAATTCCAAAATATTTAATTTCATAAAAAAATTTACTATATTTTTTTTTCTTTATTCTATTTTAACAAATCAGACTATCAACGTTATATTTAATAGGATGCAATGAAAATTTTATTCTAAATAAAATTATGTTTCTACTATTTGAATATAATATAGTTAGAAATAATAATTCTTAGAAAAAAATAACAATCATTTAAAAGAACCACCCCTAGTTTTTTATTATTTCTGATTGCCTGGAATAGCAATTCCAACACAATTAACCATTAAAAATTATTAAATCCAAAGAAATAAAAGTTCGAAATGAAATTAAAACGTCACCAAAGTCGAAAACAAAATGACCAACTCTGCCCCCCAATTCTCTTGAGCAAAAGATGGTATTTACATTTCCAAGGGTTCTCTGCAAGAGAGGAAACCTGTTCTACAGCTTGTCTTGGTGGTTAGTTGGTCATTCCATCAAAGCAAAAGGGCAGAAGTGTCCAAAACTTTGGGGAAAATTTAAACCACCACCGGTAGTACTCTTTTGGGACTATGAAATCATCTACGTTTATATGATCTTTCTACAAGAAAAAAAAAAAAGAAAAAGAAAACTATGCATCATATACAGGTAGTCGGTCGTCGATGGAGCCCCGGCAAATCGGACACTTCTTACACTTCTCACAGCAGGCTCTGCACCAGATTGAACAGGATGAATTGCATTATTATCAGTACCTAATTACAGGAAAAAGATGGGGCGGGCAATCTTATTGTCACATTTTTTTAAATTGGTTAATAGTATTCCCATGTTTAATTTGAGATAATTTCATCAATTAAGATTTTTTCTTATCGAATTAACGTCTCTGTGAAAAATGGCACCGAAAAATGATGATTTCATGATATTGTGCTATATAAACAATATTTTAGTCAATTTTAATCAATTTGATGCTGGGTTATATCAAATTTGATAGAGAAGAGTAAAATTGATCGAAATTAAAGGCCACAACAGCAGACTTAACCCAACCGGAAAAGGTCAGAATGCCAAAGGATGGGGGTATGGGGTTTGCTGTAGCACAGAAGGTATAGGATTTCAGGGAATAATGGGGGATTAAATTGAGACTTATCTCTGAACGAATGACGAGAAATAAAGTCTCTATAAAACACTGTTAAATAATGACTCAGGGGGGCCGGCTTCTTTGAGGGGAGAAAGAGTCCCTACTTTCAATTTCAGACGACGATTTGAACATGAACAGTAGTGATTTAACTATCTATTGACATTAAAAATCAATTAATATTAACTTTTTGTTTTTAAATGATTAAATCTCCACCGTTTTTTTAACATCGACGTCAGAGATTGAGAGTAGAAGCTACTTCTCCATGAGAAATGCAGCTTCCCAGTTCGGCTAGACAGGGCCGAAAACCGACCATTTGCTCCTTGAACAGTTACGGGTGAAAAGAAGGATAGTAGAAATATGAACTTACCTGCAGAGAATCCGATGCCTACAAGGAAGTAGCACCACACTAATCTCTCTCTCAAAGCAAACTCTACATAAAATCTTTTCCTGTTACAGATTTGAAAGAAACTTTGATTGGCTAAGCACTCCAATTAATTGAATTATGTGCTCTTAGAAGATGGAATTATGTTTAGCATATGCATATAAATCTATGGGAAAACCAACTTTTAAAGCAATACAATGTCTAAATAGTGGTAAGTCTATCCAGAAACCAATAGTGATTCCGATCCATCTATACCAAGTAAACAGAGCAAGATGTAGATGATTAAAGCAGACAAGTAGTACTTAAAATCTGTAACATGAATTAAAATATAGAAATCAGAATCAGTTGCTACCCATTTCTTTTTGAGTTCCTGTTTCCTTAAATATGTATCAGCATTCGATACGTATTAAGAAAAAGAATTTTTAAGAATCGTAAGTTAATAGGCCATATAGGTAGATATATCATCCAAATATCAGTTATATCCACAAATATTTTGAATATTAAATATTATTGATATTGCAACATATTATGATTTTGTTACGGTATTAGAATCTCTAATATTTTCATCTATGATCTATAGTATTTTAGCAAATATGGCCCCAACTAATTAAATTCATTATTTCATAATAGATGACAATAAACAATACCAAACCATAGCTTGAGGTACAGATGCTTAAAAGATCAGGCATTTATGAGCCTGGTTTTTTCATCCTCATTTTCCAATTTCTTTCCCCTTTTGGTGATGTTTCATGGAAAACATGAGTAAAACATCATCAGGAAGCTTAATCGACATGATTTCAAAGGTTTTTCTAAAGTTTGTGTAGAAGTAGGGAAATCATTCATACTAAATCAATTCTATCAGATGAATACCATAGAAGTTTAGATGAGGGAATTGTGGATGAGAAAAGAGGCCACTGCAAGAGAAACTAACAGTTGAAATTGAAAATCTAAAAACAGTAACAAGAATGTGGGAGGAAACTAGATGTTTCTGCAAGTTCTGAGTTCATTTGTTAACCATAAATCCAACCACAATAATTCAGGTGGGAGAAAGGTAATTCATATTTTATGTGAAGATTTGAAGACAACATAGTTATAACTGGTGTCAAAGCCAGTGATATCACTTGCCTCAAAGCCTCAAACAAGATTACATATGCAGCCACCTAAAACAATATCATTTGTCAAAAGAATTAAAAAAAAAAAAAAAAACAAAGAAACCTAAAGCAGCATTGCGACAGGAAGCTGCCTTATGTCCAACAAATTGCATTTTACAGAATCCTGGAAGAAAAGGAGTACATGCAAATTCATTCAAGTCTTATTCATGATGGAAAAACCTCATTGGTCGTCTGCTTGATTCCATTATTAAGAAGTGTATCTATTGTTTCTTGTACTAATTTCTTTTGAGAACCAATTTCTTGGTTGTCTGCAAATTCCATTATTAAGAAGCATATCTACATGTTCTTGTACTGATTTTTTTCAACCCAATACTAACTCCCCTGGTGTTGATCTACTTGTTCTTAATAAATCGGTAGAAGTATTGCTCTGACAGAACTCTATATAGAGTTCATTAATATCTGAGTTCATAATTACAAATCCTTCCGTTTCTTATCTATTGTTTGCAGATAATTGTGTCGTGTTTCCATAAGGTGAATGCTCATGCTTTACAAAAGCTGTATTTGAGAAGCATTTCCATGCATCATGGCAAGCAATCAACTTTAACAAATCAATGTGGCATTTATTCTGGACGGGCAAAGATGTTGGCATTCAGGATGAAGATTGCTCCTGTGGTCAAGACTAGAGGCTCCAACGAAGAATCTTCAAACTCTTTGGATTGGGACCATACTAGAAATGGATTGTTGGAAGGTAGATGAGGGATAGAAGTTGATAGGAGGCACCACGGCTTGCAATCACAAACTTAGATGATGGTCACCGTAACAGCTGTTTTGAGCTTGATGCCAGTTTATATAATGTCTTGTTTTGGACTGCAATGCACAGTAATTTAACAAATAATAATTTGAATCACGACCTCTGGTGTGATTGAGGATAACATATAGCAAAAAAGAAGCCCCAGGGACTTGATAGCAGAAACTCATTCAACTGTGGTGGTCGTATTATCCCTAACTTTTTCTGGTGGGAGGGTGGGTGGAATTGAAGGTGTGGACTTTTGACAAGGGAATTCTAGCCAAGCTAGCCTGGAGAATTTTCAAAAAGCCTCATTCCTGTTTTCTATTTTCCAATTTTTTTAATTCTCCATTTTTTTCATTTCTATAGTTTTCCTCAAAAATATATTCATTGGGTTATTTAAAAAACGTGCCCCCATTGTAAGTAAATGTTTATTAATAGTTTTAAGTAACACATCTATCAATGGACATATGATAAAGTTGTTAATGAAGTCAAGTTACATGGAACTTTGCATAAAGTGGTTGGTTAAAGCTTGTAAAATGCCACTCAATAAGCTCAACAAGCTCAGTCAAGTGTATTTATGACCTCATTTTGGTGAGAACCAAGCTTAAACAAGGCATTACTTGGTATACTCATTTATATGACTACTAAAACTCCATTTATGATAACTCGGTTAGAAGCTTGAACCACTTCTTTCGAGCTTGAATACACTTTGTTCAAGCTTAATTCTTGAAGCTAATGAGACAAGTACAAACCTAGCTCTAAGCCTGCTAAATTCGTGAGCCGAGTCTAATTAAAACAATATTCAATTTATTTATAATCCACGGTACTAGTAGTTAATTAGATGGTCTTTGGTCTTCCCCTACCTCTGCCATAACAATTCTCTTCCAAGCTCTTCCATCTCCTAAAAGGAACAATATATTGGTACAATTTCAAAATTCCATATAAAACCATTATGAATCCTATTTGTCTTTGAATGACCTCATATCCATCTCAAGACCATCTTCGCTGCCGCTACCATTTTTTGCACATGTTATTACATAACCAGCCAACACAATACTACATACAACATGGCTAGCTTAATATCCACATTATAGTATTTTCATGTAAGTTTGAACAATGTTATCTCAGATCATACACAATCTCTGAAACACATCTCTACTTCATTCAACCTGTTTTGGCATGGTTAAGAAACATCCTCAAGAGTCATCCTATCTTTCACAGCCACAGACTTAAGATATTTGAAATAATCTCTCTTTCATAGCTTTAGGTTCCTATCTTTATCTATCCACCACAAAACTTTCTCTTGTTAGAAAATTTGCGTTCCATTTATTAGTCTTTGCTCTACTAAATTCCAAAACCTTTCGCTTCCAAGTCTCCCGCAAAACTTGCAACATAGAATTAGCATCATCTATTGTCACATACACCAAACTACGTCATCTGCCAAAAAAATGCACCAAGATATATCATCTAGAACGTGTCAGGTTAACACATTCTTCCAATAAGTGAAAAAAGGAAGGAACAGGAAGAGCGAGAAACGAGAAGCATAACAGCAAAGAAGTGAAACTGAATAAAAGTAACAAGATTTGAGTCCAGGATACAAATCATTTTCAGGAAATAGCCAATTAATCTTGACCACTAGAATTATCTGAAATTTATTTAGCCACACTGAGCCAAAATAATTTCTACAGCTGTGTTAACCTAGCATTATTCTAGGGATTTCAACAATCAATACTCGGTATACTTTGTCAAAACAAAAAATTCAATACTCTGTATGTAGGTAAATATAGATAAAGCTTAAATCAATCTCTTGATAGGCATATCAATAAAAGATGCATTAGTCTGTATAAATATATATATATATATATACTAGTCAAAACCTCGAATAACAAAACTTGCATGAAGCTGCTAACATAGTTGCTTACAGCCCGCAATCTCCTGGGATGAGGAGGCTAGCTGCATGCATCATGTTGCAGAAACTGATTTAATAGACCATAACATGGAGACAAATCGCATGCATATCATAACCACGCGTGGAAGAAGTCAATGAAATGAAGATTAAGAAAATTACATTTTGAAGTCTTTCATGCTCCTGTTGTCTAAGTTCTGTGATTTCCATCTGCTCACCGAGAGCAACTTGCAGTCTCCATACCTGGATATAAGAGGAATCTAAAATAAACTTACAAGAAAAAAGAACAGTAAGGTCATTTTCATAAAACATTATATTTTCTCTATGTCATAGAGTAATATTGAAAATATAGAACAACAATGATGAGACTTAAAGAGTCCCATTGTGGGTTTGCCTCTCCCTTAAAAGCTTTACCAACAATCAAACCAGCCTTTCTCACTGTTGCATCATCTAGCTTATATTTTAGGCATCCAACCAATCTTAAAGTTTACCCATTAACTCTCCTGTAGGTGCTATTCCTAATTGCCACCGATGTGTTCATTTCTTATTTGTCATTGGAACATGCATTAGTTGTCCATATTAACATTATCATTCTGTTACACTAATTTCTTGTAAGGGTGAATTTTCAGTTGCTTTATGTTCAGATATGTAAGACATAGATGGTCTAATGGAGGTCACATATAACTTCCCATTTTATTGTTAGAGGTATTTTGGGAATACAAAGCTCTCCATATACATTTGTCTATTTATGAACTGCCCCTTAATCCTATTGGTTACATTATGAATAATCTTTCCATTTTCTTATATTATATATCCAAAGGTGATCAAAACTATCCAAAGTTATATTTAAGATTTTTAACACCATAAACACATTTACATTAATTCTTTCCACATGTACCGAAATTTCAGCTTGTCTTACCCAGTTCTCTAGATTTTCATCCAACACATTAGTTTCAGGTTGGCAATTATGTCAATTTTTATTCCAATCATCATGCTATGGTTTGGTGCCATCACAAAAAAGGTTGTACAAACGTTTTATATTGGGATTTAGGTACCTAATGCAACCCTCCTTTACTTATGCTTGGGAGCAGTGTTAGAAAAAATGACAGCAGCTAATAGCAACACGGATGGAATTACAATAGCAAACACAAAATGAAGGAAAAATAAATCCTTCACTGATTTCTGCAATCCTGGGGCAGGAAAAAAGAGATGAAAAAAATCAGTAAAAGAAAAGAGGAGAGAGAGGAGACAAAGGAATTATATCAAAAGAATTTAATGAGGAATATGCTCACCTCTTCCGCAAGATCCTTCTTTGGCAATTTCTTCACTATCTCAGGCGGATAGCTATAGAATGTATTGTATCTGCATAAACAGCAACAAAACTAAAAGACCAATAGTAGATGTGCACTCATTAAACAATATTAGATACAATGTTACATCTAACACGATATCACATACATCCATAAATGAAGATATCAGTAGATGTATCATTTGCATTATATATATTGGACAACACGTATTGGTATTGGACATATTAGTAGAAAATTTTATATGCTAATTGCAACCTAACAGAAAAAACAAATGGAATATAGGGAAAATATTGAATATATCATGTGATATATTGAATATACTGTTAATATGGCACCGTGTCGCGATTTTGTCACCATATTAGAAAATATTAGTATTAAAGGGCTGATACTGATATAATATTAGCCGATAGAACACCGGCTTGCACAAATCTCATAAATCACCGTGCATGGAAAGAAACTGTCCGCAGAATCAGTGATAGAGCTAGGAAACTGTTTTTTATGGGCAGAAACTTATTTGGCTAACATAAACATTACCACATTTAGAAAAAAGTGGTGGCTTGGTGTATCAAGATTTCCACATTGTAGCCTTACCCTTGCAATGTAGAAATGTTTTCTCATGATCAAGGGGTGTAGCCACTAGGAGTGAATCTAACATTATAGTGATTGTCATTAGAGTCTCAATTCACCTATTGAATTTGTGGTTCAAACTTGCTAAATGCATGAATGAATGGTGTTATCCTGAAGTATCTCATAAGATTCATCATGGAAAAAAGGAGATTTTTGACAGGATAGAGATATCTTCCTATGACAGATTATCAATACTGGAACCAAAAGTTTGTCCAAACCTAAATCCTACAACCTGTGGGAACTATTTTGATCAAGAAGGTGCAAGGAAGACACTTTTGAGCCCATCATAGATAAGAGGGAAAAAAATTTCATTCTGTTAGTTAAGTTCCAAACCAAAAGCATCTTTGCCAGCTCTTGTTCTATGGACTTAAAGAAGTGAGTTGATCTTGATGAGAGCCCAAGAGAGTCTCATCTATAATAGTCTGGCCTCGATTAAGCATAGAGTTCCCTTCTAGGTCCTTAAATCGTAACAACACGATCAATATTCATAATCGAAAAAGCTTTGTCTCAAGTATTCGTGACTTGAAAAAAGAAAGGTGAAAAAAGCTTGCAATTGCTGCCTCTTGCATACCAAATGATTCGACATGTCATTGGAAGTTGGAATATTAGGAGGCTAGGGAATTGATCTGAAGGCAATTTAAATATCATAAGTTCATCAAATTTCCACAAGCAATAAGGCGTATTCCAAATCTTCCAAAAAAGCATAGTGTGGAATATTTTCTTTTGATTTGATTTGAATTCATTCCTCTTCAATGGCTCACTCTCTAAAGACTATCTTATTCAATAGGGTACAAAAAAAGAGTATATGTTCATTACAAATAAAATTATTAGACAATTCATACTATCAAATATCAATGAAAATTCTTGAAAAATCATAATAAACAATTCTACTACTTTGCCATCATTATCCTCTTAATATTTACTAGAGGTGAAAGTAGCAGCTGTAAATAGTGTGATGACGTGTAGTAGGACTCCCAGAAATTGATATTGAATGCAATAAGGTAGGATTGGTGAGTTGTAGCTGCAAGCTAACATAGAGATTTATGAGTAGTCAAGTGCAACTGACAGGGATGTTAGAATTTGTTACAAGTCAGATAGGCTTCTGTTTAAGCTATTACATTAAAGGAAACATCAGAACAAAAGCTACACAAATAGCCCACGTGTTGTAACTGGAAATTAAGAATGAATGTTAATCAAGTCTATTTTTTTCCCTCCTAAATTCTCTCCCTTTGTCCCTCTTCCTCCCTTCCTCTTATTCTCATCTCCCCTTCTTACCTCTCCCTTCCACTTACCCTCTTTCTTCACTTCTACTATTATTAAATACACCTGTGATTTTAAATTTTAAGGATCATAACAATTGGTATCAAAGCTTATTTCTTTCCTTGGAAATCCAGAGGAGTCGCCTTAGTTTGGAGTTCCTGAAGTTCGGTAAGCTTGAATGAAGAATAGCTGCCACAAATTCTGTTGTTGAAATTCAGATGTGATTAAGATTTTATCAATGATAAAAGGCCAATGAATTGGCATGATCAAATTCTGAGTTCTGCTTCTGATCTTCCTATGACAGCTTGAAAGCAAGTGCTTCCCTTCCTCCCTCTGATCTTCCTTACCATTCTTTGAATTCTTTTGAATGACTCTTCCAATTCATTCCACTTAACTTGCCATTTTAAGTTGTGCTCCAGATTGTTATAATATCTCACTTCTCTAAGCATCAAGAGCTCATCCATTTCCTTAAAACTGTTGATTAAAGTTCATTACTTGAACTTCTGAAATTCCTTTGTCATGATTGCTCATCATTTTTCTATTACGGAAGATTTTAGTTGAGGACTTAACTCAAATTTTGAAAAATATCTTGAAGCTACGTTTAGTTCTTGGTACAGCAAGACCACAGGACTTATTCATCACATTTATGTCCTACACATCCATCAACATATATCCTTTGAAATTCAGATTTTTGACATTATATATACTCTATTCTTCTGTTATTCTCCTGCTCAGCTCATAATTTTCATGAATCTCTACTTTCCCTTGTCACTTTCTGTACCCAAGTTAGACAAATTAAACTCAGCTTTGCTTGCTTCCGTTAACTTAACCAGTTAGGAATTAATGGAGCCTACTAGAATTCTCTCTGTCGAAATTCATTGACTTTTGCACCCCATTACAAAGGAAGTACTCCATGTTTTCCATCATGTTGTCTCTATTGAAAATAGGTGGTGGGTTCATTTGCTACCACCAAGCTCCAAGAAGCTCTTCCCAGGTGTACTTATAACTTTCAACAAGCAATACAACACTCCACATTCTTCAATAATCTTTCTCTTGCTCGTGCTTTTGCTTGGGTGTTCCTTTGTGCCCTCTATTTGTCTCGTAGTCACTTAGCTTGTGTCTATGCATGAAGTTAGACAGACTAAGTATCACTTTGAGAGGTGTTATTGTTTAGTGCTGCACGGATGATCTTGCTGGAGTGAGATACCATAACAAGTTCCCCACCCTCTTCTAAAACCATCTCTGCAGGACTCACTTTTATTCAGTGTAAGCATAGTTAGAAGACCATGTTCTAGCGGCTTTTCATCTCCTTTTATCAGCCTCTGATCATGAACACATAATTGTCCTATTGTCATCTTCTTCAAATCTATTGACTCTTTATTGTCGTATCAGAAATTTTGAATTTAAAATCTAAAGATCTCAAGATTTTATCCATTACTTGAACACCATTGAGTTCACCAGTTCTTAACATCTGCAATGGGTTCTGAATTTTTGATATGCAACATTTGGAGATAGGATTGCACATGTTTAAAGTCGGCAATCAAATCTTCTTTACTTTGTCTAATCCGTTGAATGCTTTGTGAATTGGATGATGTTCCCATGCTTGTTTTGAAAATTAGGCTGGAGCAATGTTTTGACCATGGCGTCAGCAAGAGCTTGATACGTCAAGTACTAGGCCATTTTATCAATTTTTCTGGAGTTCTTGAGCTTCTCCTTCAGCTCTTTTGCTATCCTAGCTTCTTGATCTGCTGAACTTGGCTTGCTAGAGCCATTTTTGAGAATTCTCCCATGCATCCACTGAGCCCAAGAGTTTTCATCTAAATCCACATAATCTTATACATTTCTTTTGTTGAATTAAGCACTTGTGGTTGGAAAGTTTCTGCTGGACGCCATATCTAATGTCTTTGATAACAGAGCAAGAGGTAAAGTTATTTTTTGTTTAAGATAAAGAAGAAACAATGATGCGTGGCTAGAATTATCAAGATATTTTTCTATAAACTTACCTCACTTGGTAACACTATTTCAAAGAAAATTTATACACTTCAAGGAAAATTCTAGTTACATGCATTTGGCAAGTAAAACGACGTCTTTTAGACTTGCTATACATCAGAATTAATTTGTTTTCTTTTCCATAACAAATTTTCAAACTACCAGCAGTAGCATATGAGAGTTTGATACCAACAAAGACAACATCCCTTCTATTGCAGTTTAGCAATGAAATTAAACAGGGAGGGAGGGAGGAAGAGAGAAGTTTTAGGTGAGAGCATCCACTCTATGGATGAAAGTATCAGGATTGGGAACGGTATTGGTTGCGATCATATTAGTATTGGACAATACATATTTTTATCGGATACATTGAAATAAAGAAAATTATGAGAATCAATGCTGACAGAAAAATATTGGCTAATATGTTGAATATCGGCTCATATATTATAGCATATCATCGATAAGACAACATATCTAGATATTTTAGTGATATCAAAAAATATCAATATCAATGGGTCCGATACCGATACATATTGGCCGATATTTTCATCTATAATCATATTTTCGTGTAGTATGGTCCAAACAGAATCTGCCATCATAAAAGTTTTAGGTTATGTTGCACAACTTAACTAAATGTTCATGCACCAGTTGAGCCAAGTAACAAGACTTTCCTAAAATTAACAGGGGGGAATGAAGAAGAAAACCAACCCAGACGCTCTATCTTGTAAAATCCGGGCTTGTTCTTCTCGACTTCCTTCATCAATCGACCACCAGCCAAGTAACCTGAATTTGAAGGATTTCACAAGAAGAAGAGAGAATTATACTGCAAGTGCATCAATCACATAGAAGGTTAACCAATGAGTTTACCATAATTTCACAAAACACAAATGTGTTGTCATTACCTTGAACCATGATGCATAAATGCAAGGCAGTCATGGACTCTTGAAGAAATAGAAAAATATCCTCTTATACCATCTCTGCTACGGAGTCAAAGAGTAATTTTCTCCACCACACGTGAAGCAGCAAACAAAACCCCTACCCCTTGCCTAGAGGAGAGAAGATAACTGGGAGAGGAATATATCTAATACTAGCAGGAGTTCCCTGAATTTTAAAACTAATATAATTGTCAGTACCTACCAGGGGAAAAACAATTAATGGCCAATGCATTGAAGACTCTTAAATTAATCTATCCATCTGTTGCCATGAAGAAAACAGCATAAGTATGGCATACCTCTAAACGCATACAAAGGAGAACCTGGAATGCAATAATTGGAATTTTCATGATATGGCCACCAATGTCTTGCAACTCACACATTCCATTGTGGTTTTCATCCTCTTCTGAATAAAGAACAAAGCCACTGGTCCAGTCAAGAAATCTAGCAGTTGTAGAAGGTGGACTAGCCTCTCTTGTACGATAATTTCGATGAATAAGAGGATTGGACCACTTTGTGCAAACAAGAAAGGAAAAGCACTCTGCAATACTGTTAAAGGGAAATAGTTAAACAAGTGATAATAAAAGAAAAAAGTACCACAAAAAAAAAAAAAAAACCAAGCAAAAGTCATGCCACATTAGTATTCTTTTTATCAAAACAATGATGGGTGGTTCAATGTATTAAGCTCTCACGTCATATGTTCTGGAGAGGGCTAGACTTACGTAGCCTTTCTCCTATATAGTAGAGAGTTTGTTTCTATTATTTGAACCAATGATATGCATGTCGTAATCAACCTTATCATCGCTCCAAGACTCACCCTCCTTATCAAAACAGTGATTTACCTGAAGTGCTAAAAAAAATTAAGCAATCAAATAGTATCTCAAATGCATATAATGTCTTAGGACTGTCATGCCCGAAGTTAATAAATAGGTCCCACCAGCTTAGGGCACGAATATCGCCTGCAAAAGATTATGGAAGGAAATTAAAAAGACATAAAACAAAAGTTAATGCACATTCAAATTCATTTGCACATGTGCACAAACAGTGGCAGATCCATAGCTTGTGCAGTGGGGTGGGAAAAAGATATAAAAAAAATTGGATGTAGATATATTAATAATTGAACTAAATTTTTTTTATTGACTTTGACTAAATTTATTTATTGACCACCATGACTCATTCTATGAGCATAGTGACTTTTTACCATATGTTTATCAAAAATAATAACAATCGTATTAAATTTGCTGTCAGAAAAATAGTGGAACTATCATTGTGGATTTTCCATGGTGAGTTTTATAAAAACACGATGTGTCGACCCCATTGGAAAAAATTTTAGATACTTCCCTGTGCATAAATGGCTCATCAAAAGCATGTGAATGTGAACTCGTATACTCACATGCACACACACATTTTGCACGAGGCATGTGTAAGAGGGTACCAGAGAAATTGTCTAAAGTTGTCACAGAAGCAGATGAAAAAATAGAAGTAATGAAACTGCATAACTAACATATTTCAGTCTATGACATATAATCAACAATCTGAAGAGAAGTGACAATTACCAATCCACTAAATGTTTACTTTTTCCGTGTTTCATTTTTTGTATATATATGATCTTGATAATGCTGAATCAAATATACAGCCAAAAGAACTCAAAGAACATCGTAAAAATGAAT
Source organism: Nepenthes alata (assembly GCA_028571085.2). Classification (NCBI taxonomy): domain Eukaryota; kingdom Viridiplantae; phylum Streptophyta; class Magnoliopsida; order Caryophyllales; family Nepenthaceae; genus Nepenthes; species Nepenthes alata. Next base: position 19,269 of record JAOVVI020001557.1, read on the forward strand.
TTTAAAAGCCTTGCAGATTAATTCATAAATATTTAGTTTAATCAATGAATCAACAGATTTTTCTTACATTTTGAAAGCAAATAGATGTTCAAGATATGTGCATCCCCGGTAAACTACTTTTAAAGTTTGATGTTTCTGCAGCCAGAATCGATGCCCACCACAACACTTCAAATACTCGTACAATAGCACCTCTCCGCCATGGAAGAGGACAATGTTTTCCACATTGCTGAAGAAACAAGTCAGACCATTTTATCACAATGCTGGCCAAATTAATTTTGAGTGTTGATTTAGAAGCCACATTGACAAACAAGACGCAAGAACTTGTAACCACCATGATCTTGTGAGTGGATGCTGAAATTGTTACATTCTATAAAGTAAAAGCCAAAATTGCTGCACCATCATATGTGGCTGGTCTCCATACTCCAGCGGAGTTATAAACACAAGCTCCAAACATTCATATGCATTTAAGTGGGTTCCCAAACAAAGTTGTTGTTCTCTTTACTATGGCAATTCCTTTGAGGAGGAACAAAAGGGTTTGAATCCAACAATAGGATAAAGGCAAAAGATACTACACCTACGGACCAATGAACCAGTGAGATAAAGTTAGAAGACTTAGAAATGATATTTTTAAACAAGCAATCCCACTTAGTTACTTAAGAGGACAAATACTAATTAAGCAACAATGCAGTAAATATAAAATACTGAAATATTCTATCTTCGAACTCTCTCCCCAACATTTGTACTGTTCTTCGGGTCTGAATCCAACAATAAGACAAAGGGCAAAAGATACAGAACCTGAGGCCCCATGAACCAGTGAGATAAAGTTAAAATACATTGAAATGATATTTTTAAACAAGCAATCCCACTGAGTTGCTTGAGAGAACAAATACTAATTAACCAACAATGCAGTAAATAAAAAACACAGAAAAATTCTATCTTCACACTCTCTCTCAAACATTATACAGTTCTTGATCAGCTTTCCCAACTGTGCAATGACAGAAGAGCATGTGGTAAACTCACCATCTATCTTAAATTCTAGTTATAAATCACAAGTTCATGATAGATATTAAGGAATCCTTTTACTCACAAATTCCAATCAATTACATAAAAACTCCTATTTTACAATTCCTGAAATTTTTGTTTTTTCAAAAAGACAATAATTCAGAGTAGCAAATCAAAAGACCGGCATCCAAAATCTAAAAAGGATTGTGAGTCACATGAAGTTTTCAAGTCATGTAGCATGCATTTCATGCCAGAAGAGAATTCATTAAGATGAAAGAAACTACTACAACAAAACTAAATGAAAAGAAATTGTTATGAAGGACTAGGATGGTACCACAAATCTTCAAGAGGGTGAACAGTGTACCAGCAACGAAGAAAAACCATGGAGATAGCAACCCAAAAATGCTGCAAATAATGTAATAGAACTCAGAAGCTGACTTCTTTCGGTAAACATCAACGGACAGGAAATGGATTTGAACTATCAGTTCACACCAAAGTTCCAGAAGCATCCAATTTCAGAATGCAATAACCGATTTTGAAGAAATCACTACTTGCCAGAGGATTCATACATTAATAAACAAACTAAAAAGAGATGTTAATGAAGGAAAAAATCATACAATACAATTTTCACTTAATAAGACGTCAACAACGCCCAGAATTGCTTCAAGTAAAAACTTACAGGAAGTGTTTCCCATATTGCTTCATCACTCAAGCTTTCTGCATCTCCTGGCATCAAAGCCCTGCACATCCTGTCAGAACATGACCCAAGTGAGTAGGACATCATACATTCACCACTCTAGATCATTTTGAAGTCTGCAACAACAAAATTTATACTGGCTTATACAACAGAATCCACATGACTACTGACAAATATTACTGCCACAGGACCAAAGATTATGCTCTGGATGCACTTAGGCAAACAAATGATTCTAATGATTAATATTAAAAAAACAAAGGCAAAGTTTATGCTACCCTACTCCAAGCAGAAAGAAACAATGGCCTCAAGAGGAACCCTACAATAACCACTCCTCTAAACAAGCAAAACCAAATTATGAGTGGAACAATTCCAATTAACTGTAATCCGGATAAGTGTGTCATGGTGACCTTTGCCGGGGAGAAACATAGCAAGTACTACATATACTTCAAATGCAACTTAATGCAAGGAAGACCAAGTAAGGGAAGGAAGGCAGAATAGAAAGGGGGAACGAAAGAAACAGAGAAGAGAATAGAGAAAAGAGGGAAGCAAATATTAACAAAGAGAAATAAGAACAATCATAATTTCTCAATATCTATTCAATTTATTAATGACTACTAAAATAATAAAATTATGGTCCTTATATAGATATACCCTACTCCTGGGTTAATTAGGAAACATATATAATTTCATAATTAACGACTCAAAATAAGAAAATAATAAAAATATAATATAATATTTTTAAAATATTATAAAACTATCAAAATTATACAATTTTAGAAATCTCCTAGGATTCCAGGATATGAAAACAAATTAATAATCAAAATAAAATAAACTCTCTCTAATATCTTTAGGATATCTGCATCAATTTTCTTGGGGTGGTAAAGACTCGACTTCATCGAGTAAGGCTCTTGTTGTTAGTCTCCCAACAATAAGCTAAGTGGTTGTATAATTTTCCTTCAATACTTGTAAAAATGTGAGAGTGGTGGTTGAAAACTAATAATTCCACCAACTCTTCCAGAGTGAGAGGGTCTCAACCCTGGTCACAATCAATCCTGCTGACTTGACAAAACTATAAAATGTTTAGATCTAGCTGTTGGAGTATTTCTCTTGAAATCTAAGTGTACTTTGTATTCAATCGACCAATCCAACGAATAAGGAAGCGCTGAACCTCTCCCTCCCTAAAAAACACAATTTGCTCATTTAGAATAATATCAGTTTTATCTTTGTATACCAGTAGGATAGATAATTGTGTCAGAGTTGGTAAGGTTTGAATATTCAACGCATTTAGGAAAACTATAAATGGATCATCTAGTGAGTTGAAACTATCCTTTCAAGCAATTAAGTCATTAATATTGTAAATATAATGAAAACCAAAATGAGATGAATTATCAATAATATATGCATTTACCCAATCCACTATAAAATTTTTAAATGGACCAATATTACAAATCTATAATTTAGAAACATACCCATATGAGCGCCTCTGGCTAATCCATATAATAGCATAATCCCCAACATTAAATTCAACTTATATTTTATGCATATTAATGGGTATACCAAAAATGGGCTGGCCCAAAAAAGTCAACGTAAGCCCAAGAAGGACGGTCAACACTTTAACGGCCTAGTTGGAGAACGGGCCCAGAAGCTGAAAAGTCAAGGACGGTCAACGCTGGTGTTGACCGTCCGGGCGGCCAACTCGCTCACAGACGGTCAACTTAAACGTTGACCGTCTGCGTACTACACGTTGGGCCCAAAGAAGCTTTTCTACAATAATAGGCCTGGTCCGTTTGGGCCCACGATCCATCAGGCGGCTAACAACAACTCTCTAGGCATCCTCCACGAGGGCGGCCAACACGCACGCAGGCGGTTAACTCCAACGTTGACCATCCGCATGCTACACATTGGGCCCAAAGAGGCTTTTCTACAGTAATGGGCCTGGTCCATTTGGGCCCACGATCCATCAGGCGGCTAACAACGGCTTTCCAGGTATCTTCCACGATCCCAACTGGTACCAAAAATGGACATTGACAAAATTGGTGCCCTTCACATAAGAAATGCGCCAGATTTTTTCAATTCCTTGTCAACTGGGGCTCTCCAACGGTAACATGCCCAGAAGGAAGGTGACCGGCTTAGAAAGCTGTTGGCCGCCTCAGAAGGAAACTATCACGCTCAGCTTGGCAACTGGCATCTGCTCCAGAAGGCAAGCCAGCCAAGAGTCACAGAGGGGATCACTCCTTCCAAAGAAGGAAGATCGCCCTCTCAATCAAAAATAAGCCATTGAATTATTATTCAAGGCACGCTTTCAACTACACTTACAAACGCAAACGTTTTTTGTCACGCTCTCAATCACGCTGACAAAACGCATACTTTGACATACAACGAAGGTCTCGAATACTGACAACAGGGACAATCTTCATCTCTCTGCTGAAGCTCCCAAAAAACACCTAAGGCAACAACGCGCTTCCGACAGCCGTTCACTGCCTTCCCACTATCCAAATTCAAGACGACGGCTTTTGGCCTCTCTTACATCTGGAGACCTGTTCACTCCCGTCCTCTCTTTCTCTTTCATCTTTCAGTTCCTGCTACCTTTCGATCATCGAAGGCTGTTTACTAACTTGAGCGTCAAAGTGTTTTCGGTGGGACAACTTTCTGTCGACACGCTGACCTCCTGTGCTTTTTAGTGGTGTGCAGGATTCGGGCTGAGGGAACGGAACCGGTTCAACCATCCAGACGAATCCAAATCCGTTTGAAGTTCGGATCTAGGTACGTATCATTGGCGCCGTCTCTAGGAAATGCTTACAAAAGCCAACCACAACTCTCCCCAACGCTCTCTTCACCTTCTGACTCTACAATGGTGAATACGAGAGCCCAAGCTAGCGACCCCGCTAGAGATGCTGCCAACCCCGACCAGGACCACGCTGCTGGTGCCACGGTCAA
>JAOVVI020001558.1:10035-23897 GCA_028571085.2 Nepenthes alata
AAATTATACATAGTTTTATTACCGTGTTATAAATAGATTATTTAATGAAAAGGTTACCATGGCCCATCAAGGAAGCTTTGTATTTTGCTAGTCCAAATATTACAACTCGTCCCATCCAAAAATGAAAGAGGAAAGAATGATGCAATTCACCAATCCTCTTAAGCTTAGCTGGGTCAGGCAACAGTTTTTTAAAAAATATTTTTGATATTTTCTCGTCTTATTCATTCATCAATACCAATAGGTCCTAATAAAAATTAATAAATAGACGGTCGTTATCTCATACGAGAGCGCCTCAAGGGTAACTAAAGAATGTCTCTTAAATAATTATCATATAGTCGACTTGCAAAATAGGCATTGCGACAGATAAAATGACAGGTTAAGACGTTCGAACAGAAGGATTTAGGGGGTGGGGGATTTTAAAGTTATATATGATGCATCTTCTGATATCTGAATTGGATTTGAGAATTCTTAAAAAGGAGCAAAGAGGAGATAAAAAAAACAAGCAGAAACTGGGCATGAGAGCAAAGATCTTCATGTTTAAGCCAGAGAGAATTACAGGAAAAACGTATATATATGCTCAAGGATCAACAAAAAGCTGAGGGTGAAAACAAAAGCAAGTTGTTGGAGAGATTTACACTTAATTAACAGGTATGTAGACAAAAACATGCTTCTGTATTTGGAAAGCACACAAAAATTTGGAGCATCACCCAGATGCTATCAGTAAGAAATGAAAACCCAGAAAGGACTGAAACTATAATATATATTGTATAGCCATCTCTAGGACAAAAAAGAAATGGAATTTGTTAGCTGATTCTAGGAAATTTGATCACCTTGTGAGTCCTCGCTTTTGTTCATGGCCTTCTTTGCAAGCTCATAACCGGCAAAGTTCATCGCACCCAAAGGAGCAATCCAGAAGAACCTGGGCACCGCCCCCTTGAATAAACCGAGTGGTCCCTCGTGGCGGAGAATAGAGAATGCAACCATCGATGTTGATATGGGCCTGCCATGTGGTGCGGTCATCATTCGTGTTTTCAGCACGTCGAAAGGGGTTGTGGCGACCGCAGCCAGACCCCCAGATAAAGCACCGACTGCGATTGTCTCCCATGGCTCCAGATCCCGACGCAGGAGATGCTGAGCGAGCTATCCGACAGAAGGCAAGGTGAAGAACAGGAATGTTTACGTAAAGCAATATCAAAAGACAAATTCGCATGAATCAGCGCAGGTAAATCAGCTCAACTATAACCACCACACGACAAATGTTTAAGTTTTACTAAGTGGGGTCGACTATATGAATTATGCATCACCATTCTACTCTATTCCGTGCAATATCATTTGAGAGTAGAAGCATTTTTAAATAATTTTTAATACTTACTCCAAGTTTTTATAGGTTTGCATTTTCCTTTTCTTTCCCCCAACCACAACAAACCTATATTTTCTCACGGGTACTTCATTTGACTTAACTTTTAAAGCGTCCCAACAAATTTAGAAGTCCTTCCCTCATCATATTTTTCATAGATGTAACTTATTAAAATTTGCGAATATTATTATTACTAATCTTGCCCCTTTTTTTTCTATGTGACTCCACTCATCTGCCTTGTCATTCTATCCAGTAAAATTGAGAAAAAATGAGCAGAAGTTGTCAGTAGTTAACGCAGCTGTAGCTGTCAGTCATCTGGTTTTGTGGTTTTTCATGTTTCTGTTTGGCATGGCAGCTTTTGGTTCTCTATCACTCTCTATGTTTGCTCACTCATGCAGTTTTCCAGTTAGTTGCCCTTCTGCAACTGTTACTTCTCTTGGTTTCTAGCTGCTGCTCCTTTTTGCATTATCTGGTCTTTTGAGGGTAATGTCATATCGTATTCACAGAAGGCGTTTCAAAGGTTATAATAGTTAATAAATGATTTCTCCATGGCCCAGAAATATAATAACAAGAAAAAAATGAGAAGACAGATTAGGTCGAAGCATTGGCATGGAAAGGGTCATGAAACAGCTCAATCAGCGAGAAGTACCGTCTATCAGCACAAACCATTGCAATGAGAAAAATCAGAAGACCATGGAAGGACATTTTAAAAAGGTGTGAACACTTGAAATATAAGTCAAAAAGATGCACCAGCAAGGAAAATTGATTTCATCAAGGTTGGAAGCAATAAGAAAGAAGTCAAAAAGAATAATCTTAATATATTTCAAATTTCAGAAGATGTTTCCTCTAACTAAGTAGGTTAGTGAGAGGATAAAATTTGTTGCAATAAGTGAAGTGAAATTAACAGCTAATTCCTTGCCCTTCTTCCGATGCAGCATGGTCAGCTAAGAATACCTGCATCATACACTCCAGCCAATTCATATGATGCAAGCTGGATTACAAGACTGAAAGGCTAACACTGAATTGTTTTGAATTGCAGGAACAGTGCAGGCGGTGACAGATTGCAAGGCTACCTTCGAATAGTTGTGATTTGCAGGAATGGTAGAGGAAACAACTAATTGAAGAGTTAGACTTGCAGTGATCAAGTCCAGGCAAAATCAGAGGAAGGAACAAATATTTGAAATTTTAGAACAGTAAGCAATGACAAAATAAGGGAACAGACAGTCCTTCAAAAGGGATTCACTCAACCTTCAAATAATCTACTTAGCGAGTTAATCACCAAAAGGTTATGCACTCTTTTGACGGAGGATTAACTCTAGCTTTGAATCCTTTTCATGGCTGCCCCTTCCACTCACTGAGGCTCACCTTTTATAGGCAACTCCTGCTGCAAACCCAAATAACGCAAAGCTTCTGGGAACTCTTCCCTTATTTAAATCTAAATTGTTCATTCGCTATTGGAACCCTCCAGTTGTGGGAACACTTCCTTCATTTGTTAGGCTCCAGACATTCGTCCTCTATTGGAACTCTCTAGCTTTGGGAACTCTTCCTTCATTAATTAGCTCCAGATCTTGATGTTAAAGGGAAATGATTTAACCCACATCATCATCCAAAAAAATTTCCAGCAAGCATGCTTCATGTAACCCTAAAATTTGAAGCCCTAATTCAAATTATTTTGGTTCATCCACCTGAAAGGGATTGCCAAAGAATGATCATCGCCAATTCCGATGCAACCATACCATGGATGAAAATATTGGTATCAGTATCAATCACAGTCACATCAGTTTTGGACATATTGGCCAATAAATATCAATATTTTGATATATTAACGAATAATTCTAAAAATAATAAACTAATAAAGCTGTATCAACTAATATATCACTATATATTACCGATATAGCAACATATTACGATATTGCTACAGTATTAAAAAATATCAATATCAGGGATCCAATACTGACGGTATTTGCAGATATTTACATCTGTGGATCATACCCCCTCACCAACAAACTATCCATCACTCAATCAAAATAGTTTGTTAGGTATGCTGTAGTGATGGATCTTTCTTCATGACAAAAGAGTATAAGAAAAAATAGGAGGCAAACAGACTAATGTTGCTCAGTAGGCAATGTGGTGGTGCAGGACAGAGCCTTGCTGTCGATGGAGGTTTGTGGTGGACTGAAGTCCTGAATAGTGAAGCACTAGAACACAGATTAAAGGAAAGAGGGGGATGCAGGAAGGACAAACTGGGATGTGTCTAAAGACAAAAAGAATAAGTTACATTATAGTACGTCTCGATTTCTATATAGATTCCAGGCATCTGGAATACACACAACAACATTTACTTCAACTCTTGGTTTACCATATAGTACCCAGGTCACCAAGTACACCATAACCCTTCGTACAGCATATCAGTGTACTGTGTACAAAATATGGTTCTCAATGACAATATCTTAAAACAAATGCACTTTTTTGCAAACCGCATAGCAGATCATGGAGGGCAAACACGGCACCTAGGTGTCAAATACATGATACTAGGACATGGGTTTTGTACATGAACTCTCTTCAAATCAATGCAAAAATATAAGAAAAATTTGTAAAATAGTGAGTCAACACATTGAGACAAGTACTTGTATCCAATGCTCATTAACAAAGTAACATAGTAACAAAGCATACAACTTTGGACCTTGAACTTCAAGTTGAATTGGATATAGATCCAAATCAACAACACCTGAAGAATAAACAGCACCAGCAGTTCCAAATCACTGCCCTAGAGCAATTTTAACTGTACAATAGTCAGCAGCATATGATGTACTATCCCGAGGAAAACTAGAACATGTTACTTGTCTCGTTTATGTGCATATTTGATTTATAAACTGCAACTTTGATGCTACATGCAAGTAGAAGAATCATATGCCCATTGGTATAGTGCATAGACTTGCCCATCATAAAACAAAGAAGAAAACCCGAACTCAATTATAATTGGCACTAAGACAACTCAATTTTTAAATCTAATGCCTACATCAGTGATAGCTTTTGATACAGATGGGCATGTAACTCCAAAAGATAGAGATGAACATATTAGAACTGAGGCAGAAGAAGAAATGGTAGAAGATAATGCAAGGATGAAATCAATAAGGAAGTAAAGTCATAGAGGGAAACTAAGGACATAGAGCGAGGAAGTAAAAAAAAATTATTTAACTAGGCTTCAGCAATCCAAAGATTTTCACTTAGATCTGGCAACATAGCTGAAGAAGTTATATAGCAAACCCCATGTAGTAGGATTGAAATCTTTGTTGACACCTTCTGAGTCAATAATTAAGGTGCAAGTAGAGAGAGGAAAACTACTGTTATATTGGAACAACCACAACCAATAAAAATACAAAACAGAAAACCATAAGATTCAATCAGGCACCCATAGTGCCTGAATGTGCTAATATAGGATCACCAAAAGAAAATATCACCACTAAGAAGCAGTGCAATTATCTACAAATGAAATAACCATATACCTTTTTGAACTCTGCGTACAGCCCCATGCCAGCCACATAGAAGGGAACCTCTCGGCAAAGAGTTGCACCAGTCCCACGGAAAAAACCCTTCAAACGATCTTGCTGCCAAGTACCCACAATTGCCTCCCCAACATTCTCAAAGATCCCTGCCTGCAACCGTTGCTTTAGTACCTCACATGGAATTCGTGTGGCAGTTCCAAGCAATGTGCTGCAGAATGATGCTAAAGATTGAACCTGAACAAAACAATCACCATCAGCTGCTGGAAGACAACATCAAAACAAAACCTTCATTTTTCATCAGTAAGAAGTATCACAATTAATCTCATAAAAGATCACTCAAAAGCTTTATGCAGACTGCCATCTACCCAATGTAAACCTCTTCCTTTATACATTCTTGGTACCCACTGTACAGAGAATATCACAACAACAAAATAAAAGACTATAACAATAAAAAAGAAACCATGTGGAGTCATTAAAAATATGTAAAAGACAATTTTGGGAAGATATATACAGAATTGAAGATTATATAGTATTATAATAAGGATAGGATAGGATAGGATGAGAACTTTTTATAGGGAAAAACTTAAATGGGCAAATAGGCAAGGATAACAAGGGATGTAATCAGCTACATGGTGATTTAGTATAGGGTCATAAAACCAACTAGAAGCATATGATCCTAGAGATTCTTTTGTAACATAGTTTGTTATAGTAAACACTTGCTTTGAAAAAAAAAAATTAGATACACACTGTAACCTTTAAAGAGTTGAGTCTAAAGTAGTTAGATCATAAAATAAAATATCAGATTATCTGATATATTCGCCGATATACATCAGCATCGACCCCCCATACTTACATGTCCCAATACCGCAGCAAAATTGCAATATGTTACTGTATCGTTAATATATCGGTTGATATTTATTTATTAACTTAAGATTCACTAAAAAAATTTTGTTTTCCACACCGATACATATTATCCAATACTAATATAGCAATAATTGCAACCAAATATCAATATTTTTATTCATAAGCCACATACTTTTCTTTAGCTGTGCTAAAAATAGTAATATAATTTTCTTTCTTAACAAGATAATTTGTTGTCATGAGGACTATAAAATCAATGCTGGCCAGAGTTTAACTACTACTGGAATTAGATGTGAGCATTAAAAGATGAAAGATAACGAATATCGCAGCAAGTGCAATAGAACTCAACAAAAATTTTCGGAAGAAGGGATTTGGGCAGTGGAAGAGAGTCAAGATACTAATAATGTATGGATAGGATGACTAATGGTATTAAGATTATAGCAAAGGGTCTTAGGAGAATATAAAGGACGAAATGTTCACACTAAAGAGGGAAAAGGATGAGCAAATGCCTATTGGTGAAGCTTCGTTTAGAGCACATGATATAGAAGGGGGGAGGAAGACGGGATTTTGAGAAGGGAGGAATGTCACTAAAAAAGAAATTATAGAAGTCTAAAAAGAAATCGATTCATTATTTATGATATCCACTTATCTCACGATTTCTATCAACAAATTTTTGAGCAACCCTTAAGAAAAAAATAATAAATTATAAAAACTATATCATGTAAGAAGATGAGCAGATTTAAAAAATAATAATAGCAAAATTAAGTAGAAGGCTTAAATATAGAAGTGTGTGAGACACTACTAAGATAAACAAGTCTCCATAAAAGAACCAACCATGCTAGCAACTCTCTGATCAAAATGACTACTACTCCACGAGCTGCCGCTTTGCAGCCATAGAGGACCACAAACTCAAAGTGAATATATTGCCCCAAAATCACATTGCAAAACCTTTGCTAACCTTGGGAATCGTAGTCATATTTATAGTCAGAAAATACCATAAAAAGTTATACATTCTTGATTACATTTAGAAATGTGGCACACCCTTCTCTATAATTGTACTTTACCAAAACTGACTTTTTCAACTCAGCAAATCCTCTCTTCTATCCTATGGAGCTGCTAAAAAAACCAAACAAAGAGACAAAAAAATTTCTTCTTGTTAGGCGCAGGAGAATTGTTCGTATGATCAAGTTGTGCTTCCTCCTTGCATTCTCTATCTCCTTAAATGGACCCAATTTGAAACATCTTAGGTAAAGGTTGGATATCCTCTATAAGAACAAGAAAATTTTGACCATTGAGTGCCACCACTTAATCATTCGCATGAAGCTGCCAATCCCACACAGATGAACTAAGAAGACAAAGAACACTTGCCCATGGTGGATTCTCCACTAAAACACTCACATCACTGCACAATTGAAACCCTCTTATAATCTACCTTTAAAAAGAAAGAAGATCAATGATAAATTTTGGGCTTGGACCCAGAAGTTCTAAATACAGAGGGATAAACACTCCCTAAACTAACCCAGTTGGACATTAAAGCTTCAAGTAACTCCTCTGACTCCCCATCCACCTTATCCAAATTCTCGGAAGCAATCCAGACCAGAAGGCCCAACTTCGCTACTCAAGGACTACTCCTTTTGTTCCATTTTATATGGACAATTTGCAGAACAAAAACCACAAAATATGAAAACATTACTGAAGTATCACCATCCTACTTCATTAACAATTTTATTTTCTATTTGATATTTACATACTGACTCACTGAGCATTGTTAGTTTCCTCCACTTATTACATATTTACAGACAAAAAGTCATTTCCATGCCATGTACTAAAGGAAAAGTGCTTACCAGAAGAGAGCAGCTTCACATTTTAATAGTTACAGAAGCTACAGGATATGAGGAACCAATTAAGAAAGTAAATAGACAGCACTATGACCAACTTAGAAGAGGCAAAGCACGAATTTTACTTAGCGTGATGAAAGAAATGAGTTCATCTCCGAACATTTCTTTATAGAAATTACACTGGTATAAGAAGCCAAAGGAAAACAGGTAGAAAGGGCAATTTACATTAGAAACTACATGTATTAAAGGTATTATGATGCATGTTGACCTATTCCAAACAGGATAACTGAAATTGGAATGATCTCTGACAGTGATTACCTCCTAAGATATACCAGCCCCATGAGCAACAAACAATATGAAAAGGAAAGACATAACCCATTTCATTGGTCACGTAGTAATCATCAACGGACCTATGAAGACAGGGAGGACAGCAATCATTACCTGTATATCAGGAAGCGTAGGAGCAACATTTATCAACACAAGCTTACTTGCTTCAAAAATTCCAGTTCTCAAACCATGGCTGGGATGTCAAGTCAACAATATAATTAGAGAATATCACTAATTCATTTGAAGAGATTCCGAGGTGTGGGAATGTAAAGATAACCTGGTAAATTGCCCAAGAATTGCCGGGACTGAACCCCTATATAATCCCCGAACTCCAATTTCGGGAAGTCTTGACTTGAGCTCTAGGAAGGAGAGTGTTGATGCTTGTAGTCGAGTCTGCCGGACCAATAAAACACTGTGAGATGAGCACACAGTGGAAAAAAGTTCTTATTTTGGTAGGTTAGTATATTTCTTTGATCTTTTTGAAGTTTTTACTTTCCAATGTTCTGAAAAACAAATAAATATATCAAATAAAATAAGAGATGTACTCACTAGTCAGCAACGGCTAACAACAATCTAATAAAACACTACTTTTATATTTAATCTCAACAACAATAGTAAACAACAAACTGTCCACAACAAAAAAAATTCTCAACAGCCTAACTAAATAGGGACTAAGTTGGTGCAGATGGCCCTGAAAGATTATAGGATGGAGAAGCTATGATATAAATGATAAATGACCACTATAGTTCCACAGAAGAACACAAATCAAAATCAAAATCACAAAAAGAAAAGTAATATAAATATCTTACCTTTATAGTATCAACAGGATGCATTAAAGAAGTGGAAAGTGCACATGCAAGGCCTCCAGCCAAGGCAGAACGCAGAACACTGCTAGCAGGTATTTCCACTGGTGGTGCAACAGCAACCACAGTAGCAGCTTCAAACCATACATTCCTGCCACATCACCCACAGCAAGTTCTTCTCAACCTTCACTTAATATAGCAAGGAGCAAAATAGCAACATACTAAATAGGATTCACCACTGAATAACCTAAAGCATTTTGAAATCCTCTGAACATTGTAAACACGGAAGAAAAGAAAGGAACAACCATCTAACACGCTTCAAAAAACCCTTGAAACTAAGCATTCAATCCATTTTATTTTATGCATATAGCAAGGAGCAAAATAGCAATATACTAAATAGGATTCACCACTGAATAACCTAAAGCATTTTGAAATCCTCTGAACATTGTTAACAAGAAAGAAAAGAAAGGAACAACCATCTAACATGCTTCAAAAAACCCTTGAAACTAAGCATTCAATCCATTTTATTTTATGCATCCAAATCTAGAGGGCACATGCACCAGGAATGTGAAAGAGCTAAGTGAGCCAAGCTGATCTTTGACTTGTTTCAAGTTTTTTTTTTTTTTTTAATTGAGCTCAAGTTCCCGCTGATTTTTTGTTAGAGTTTCACTACATTTGCTCAACTTTGTTTATCTAATTATTGAACAAGCTCAAGTTTTCTCACAAGCTTTTACAACATATTAAGAATACAAGTTTTCTTTAAGGTTTGTGATAACAGATGATTGATAAAAGAGCTCTTGAAGAGCAGGATCCTATATTAACTTATTTAGAAATACCTATTTAAACTAGCTATACATAGGCCTTAGGATATAAAATTGATCTAATTCTTTTTGGTTGACAAAATTGATCGAGTTAGTATAAAATTTTGATTAAATAGTACGAGACAACTATTTACCAAACATTTTAGTGGATTTGTAAATGTAACCTTTACCAAGCCATAATTATATTATTGGTAAGTCTACAATGAGCAAATTGAGAAACCAAATTAATTCTGTCATAATCCTAAATATAAGCCTGTACTGCAACGTTAAAAATACAGATTTACCTACATTCAAGCTGTGGCTGTGAATTAAACAAGCTTTAATAAAGAAATGTAAACAAGATCTTATCAGGTAGTTCATGGGCATACTGGTTCACTTATAGCCCTAAGCGCAGCAAAGGGGGTAACTTGAACCCTGAACCACAAAACTAGAATAGCACTATACATGTTTCCTGATGCTGCTGAACCATTTAGCCTCAGTATTCTAAACTTAGAGAAATTGTTTGTCACAAGATATTTCCTCCATAGCTGGAGAAAAGCAATGTAAGAATTCATGGTACTACAGGCCCCAGTAGGGTAGTTCAAGTGGAAGGGTGCCCACATGATGCAGGCATTTTTGAGATGTATTGATATCTAATTGCTTATTGGATTTGATTTGTTTCCCTATTTTGTTATATCGGGATATTTTGTAGTTTGTATAGTTCTCTGGATATATATAAAAATTTATATTTTATTATTATTTAGGTATAAGAAATATAACAAGTAATCAAAGAATGTAAGTATTGGTAAGCATAAAGGAGCTAGAAAGAGGAGTCAATGTCAGTAGGAAAAACAATGGTTTTGACAACGAATGTTATTCACATGAAAACAATTCCTTTAGTCTACCTATCCTCAACTACTAAGCTTCACTAGTATTAGTATACTAGCTTAGCTTATCTCCTCCTTTGTATGCTAAGTCTTAAAAACACAAGTCATTTGTGCACCTCTTTTCAATTGGCTCCTCTACTTTACCGAAACAATATTATCTTTGGTGCCTTATTCCTATTTCTATAGTTATAGGTTTGCACTTTTATCCGTTATGGAAAGCGGTAGCTGTTTATACAATTGAAGTTCTTATGAGCTAATTATTCCTTATTTTAAACTGTCATTTATTAGAAAATTTTATTATTTGATGAATTGAATTATTATTGAGAGATTGTGTTTCTCCTTCCCCTAATAATCTCTATTTCTCCCTTTTCTCTATTATGTTCTCTGCTTCCTCCCTTTCCCCCTTTCTCTTCTTGCTTTCCCTATTTTCCTTTCTTGCATCAAATTTAGTATCAGAGTTAAAAATCCTATATTATTCCCTACATTGTCAACACGTAAAGCCAATACCATCCATCACCACTTAAACATCAGCCCACCATCGTTCCACACACCAACACCTAGTGAAAAACTAATCTGGCAAACAAGCAAGACCTCATTCAAATGTGTTTGTTTGGAGTTCAAAAATTGAAAAAAAAAAAGATCTTTGGAAAAAATACAGAGAAAACCTGCACGTGAGACAGAGAGGAAAGAAGCAAAGAAGCCATGTTTGGTTACACAAATTTCAGACATGTTTGTTTGGTAACATTCCTTGGAAATGTTAGGTCTATTTGTTCCTCTCTATCTCTTAGTCGTCTAATTTGTTTTCTTTAATAGTATTTATTTTAGTGTGCCATTTCCATTACTTACCTTGTTGCAACAAAAAACACCTTTGCTTTATCCTCTTTACTTCTCGTAGTTACCTTCGTAGTGGATATTTAATAGTAGCATATCTGGTATTTCTTTATTATTTTAAAAGATTGGAAATATTTGTTTGCATTATTTAAATCAAACTTATTTTCCAAAAAAAAAATTCATTGTTTTCATAAATTAATAATTTTATTTAATAAACTGTTTTAATTATTTTTTTATTTTACTAATTACACACATAAACACATATAGTAAATCTTAATTATTATTTTTTAAGATATTAAAAATAATTTTTATTTGTCAACAAGAAATAAAATATCCATTTGATACTCCCGTGAATCTAACATATCATGTCTCAATACAAATTAACTTAAATTTACCTATAATTTATAAATCATTAATTATCATTATTAATAATTATCTCAGGTCAAAGGAAATACATCTATTGATTCATAAATATTCCTTGCAACATTAATTCGAAGGTCAAACAAAATCTTTTATTTCAAATTGAGAATAGATAAATTGCTTAATATCAGTGTATCACTAGCCACTGTGTTAGTTTGCATTATATATATATGCACATGACTCAATATGATAAACCTGTGTTGTCAACAGACAGCACTTCAGAGGGGTCTCTATGCATTATACCTTTATAAAGCAAGTAAAGTAGTATCCTATTCACGATTCAGTCCAAAAGTCAGAAGAAGAAAGGATGTTCATGCAGCACTTAGAGGCTACCATCAAGCACCTAAACTTCCCAAGGAGCAAAATTTGTGGCAGTCTACTCTAAGTATGCCCTCCCCATACCAGTAGAATAAGCTCAACGTTTAAGTAATAAAATGACTTCTAGAATCCAGGGACGACAGAAATATTCTGTTTTTAGGTGAGCGAATACTAAATCCTGCAATGCCCAAAATTCTAGCACTTCTGAGTTTTCCCCACCCAATAACATCAAATAAGAGAATACAAACACCAGCTAAACTCCTACTTAGCACTTCAATTTTAAGATTAAAACAGCTAAACAAAGTGGACCCCTCCTTCCCCCCCTAAAAAAAAGTGTCTACTATGTAGCTGAATAAGAGGTTTCAAATGTCTTCTTACATGTGAAAACTGCATTATTACTAGATATCTCCACCAAAGTTCTGTGTTTATTGAAAGACATTGCTCACGACCCTACAGTATTACAACCTAAAAGAAAATAGAAAATTCATCCTTAATACTCTAATTTGAATTAGCATTCCCCACATCATGAAGTACTAGATTAAATGACATTTGGTACACTTCAAAGAGTCAAACAGTATATTTTAAAAGCTCTCATGCAACTGGCAGCAAGTACAAAATGACACTTATAGAGCTTTACAAGACTTCCACAAAGACCATGAAGGAATGATTCACTTACCGAGGATCATCTTGGAGCCGATCTGAAGGGAGCAAAAGCATAAAACTGCGGAAATGTCCATAAGATATGGATCTCTCAGTGCCTGCATTCAAAAATCTCATCATAGCAACAGCATTGTCTTCATTTGCTGGAAGTCCGGCATTTTTTAGTGATGCCAAAATTTCACTGTTTTGCAGTGTGCCAGACTTGCTCAAACATAAAGAGGTATAAGCTCGGAGAATGGTTGGTTCCCTCTGCTCCATCAAAGTCAGAAACTGTTTCCAGCCAAATGATTTTGAAAACAGGTAACTTCTGGCACGGCGCATGAAATCCCTGGCATATCTCTGAGGTAGTTTTCTCTTACTCATTGCAATTTCCAGATCTTCCAATGTTACTTGGCCATCCCCATCTCTATCCAGCTCCTCAAAAAACCTCCTCCCTGCAACAGGTAAATGATGCTCAGAACCTCTTTTCTTCCCCTTTTCCTTGGTCATTTTGTTTTCCTAGCAATACCTATTATCCCTATGCTTACAGACAGTAAAATTGATCACATTATCCAATGACTAGTAAATTAAAAGAACTAATGCTGCTTCCTCAAGCAATTAGTAGCCATCTAGGTAGCAATGTTATGACCATTTTGTCAAAAAGGATGAATGATGGAAGAGAGAGGTGACACAATAGTTGTGTAGAGAAAATATCAGACATGCAAAATGAATTGTCATATGAGAATTCACCAAAGCTTAATTACTATAAGAATCTTATCAATGTTCTATTAACTTGAACCAAGAAAATTAGACCATGCAAAAGCCATCTTGCCCTTTTCTTTATTTGGTGCTACCTTTTTATTTCCAAGGAAAGGAGTTAGACTCTTAATACCGTAGCAATTTTTCATATGAAATAATAAACAAAAGGCATTCTCATGTCATTTTTACCTATAAGATGACAGCTGTATGCCTGTATCACATTTATCACAATCTGGAACTCACACACCAGACAAGAAGAGGCTAGCTCAAGCAAAAAAGAGATATGAACAAATATTTGGAATGATTTCTGGCATAGAAGAACAGAATCAAGCGTGGATGTAGATATTGTTGAGGCAACAAATGCTCATTTCTTTACAGACTCTATACTAAAACTACCTCTCATAAAATTCTCATGATAAAAGCATGTTAACATGCAAACAAGTGGCAATGTCAATGTATTTTGAAGAAGCCGGTGAATTTTATTTTTTTTTTGGGGCGGGGGGGGGGGGGGGGGGA
>JAOVVI020001559.1:0-21324 GCA_028571085.2 Nepenthes alata
CCCCCCAACCCCTTCTCCTCTTCTATGCTGCTTTTCTTTTCTTTTTATTTTATTATTATCATTATTATTATTATTATTATATTTTTTATTTTTCTTTTTATTTTATTCTAAAATCTAATTCAATATTCAGACAATAGCATGGATGCGCTGCGAACGTCACATCAAAATTTTGTTTGATCCTCAAAATTTCACAAAATTTTAATTTATTTTACAATGTCCAAAATATCTAAAATTATAATAAATATTAAAATAATTCAAATAGGAATCTAAGATATTACAATGACAGTGGCTCCTTATTTGAGCTTGCATTTTTCCTTTCTCTCTTCACACCATTGCATTTCTTAGATGATGGCCAGCAACGCTAGTATCTTTTCGCCATTACACTCTTGCATGCCTCCCCCTTTCACCCCCGACTCTCACTTCTCCTTCTTTCCTACTTCTTATTCTCTTTTTCTTTTCATTTCTCTTTTCTTTCCTACCACACACGGTTTCCCCTTCCCCTTTATTATTATTATTATTATTATTATTCCTTTTTTCATTAACCAACCGGCACTTAGGTGTCAACATAGGTGCATCTCAAGCACTAATTCAACTGATTTCTAATATTATCATTAATCCAATGCACTCAATTTGATCAAAAATATAATTTTACCCAAAATAAATCAAATGAAGATTCCAAATATTACAGAAAATCTAAAACATATGCAAATCAAAGAACTAAAGATCAAAAGACTAATTTAAGAAAGGATTATATATACTTCTATTAATCTTAAACCATATCACTACTAATACAACTCACAGGCAGAGCCATTTACGTACTGTCTCTTACAGACGGGAACAAAACCACTATCTTTTGACACCTATAGAATGAGTACATTCCTTAAGTTTATCTGATATATTATGATATCCGAATAAACTAATTTTGTTCAATTGCTTACGATGTTCTCATAAAAATACAAATCATAAATGGTCTCTATATTACACATCAAAGATTTTCTATTTGATGAAAAATGTTAAAGTTTTCATTCGGAAAGGTCACACAAAGCTTTTCCCTTAGGAAAGTTTACATGTCAATTCATATAATGAAGATAGAGCTCGACGGATACCACATGCACAACTCATATTAAGTTTTTATGACTTTTTCTTTACAAATATACTCATACATAAATATAATACATGAAAATATTTGCCCATTTTCACAAAATAAGAAAAATCCTTAAATATCAAATAAAATCAATGTAAACTCTAAAATAACTGATAAAAATTACGTGCATACATGAGGGAGTCAAATAGGGTAAGTAAATTAACATACATGTGCATTAAATCCACTAAATATAAGCAAAAATAATCAAAAATAGAAATAGATTAAGAATAGAGTATAATGATACTTATCTCAATCTTCAACTAAACAGATCTGACAAAAGGGTTCTTCTCTCTCTTCCTTTCTCTCTCATTTCTCTTTTTTTCTTCTACAAAATGACGAAACAATGTATGTCAGTCATTCCATAGCTAAATTAGCTCACGAGCACTATGCCAAACCCTTCCTGAGCACGAGCACTGCCACGAGCGTACCTCAAGGGCCCCCATACTGAAATCCGTGCTTAAGTGCTGCTTTAGGCGCTCCTCAGGTGTGCCTATATGGGAATCTACATTTAAGCATGCGTTGGGCGTGTCTCAGGCACCAATATGCTTCCTTACTTCGAATATCCTTCAAATCCATATTACATAATTATTTTTAATATATCTAATTTAACCAAAGATAAAGTGATAATACTAATTAAATCGAACAGAAACTAGATTTTACAAGTAGTCATTTATAAAGCATCCTCAATATAAGTGCAATCCTTGGCAATAAATCTATAGTGAACTTAATCATGCACTCTGAGAGTACTCCTAGTAGCTTATTAGGAAGACATCTATAAACTCAAATTATGTCAATATCCTCAATCTGTTGCTCACTCGATATCATCAAGGAGACAAAAGCTAAAAAACCCTAGTACCTCTTTTGGATATACATCTAGGAACCCTCGAACGACATAGATGTCCTCGATCATTGATTCCTGTAACTCCACCATAGTCATGAAAGTTGCAAATCCTCTGCAATCAATATACAATGTGTCTTGAGCATGAATAGCTAATACAATCGAAATTGCGCTCTTGCTTCTATCTCCCAAAAACTTTAAGTACTATGAACTTCACAATCATTATAGTAATAGGTCAACTGTGAACTCTGTCTTCTACTCAAAAAAATTTGGAAAATTCTCTAAAAATACGTTCACAAGTCTTGCACAACTACAATATGTTTGAGTCACTCCACACACTATGCCATCACAGATATAGCCATAATGAAGTCCTAGTACCCACTATGCAAAAGATGGCATACATCATTGAGGTCACAGTAATTCCCGATCCTTCAAAACTTGAATATTACATTGCTAAAGATAAGAAACTACTACTTTACTAGAACAATCTATACTAGAATGAAATAAATCAACAAACCTAATCCCATTATAGGGTCATCTCAAACTTCATCATCCTCAAAATGATAAGGTCAACTAAAAATTAAATATCTGCTACTCACACTATACTACTTAGGCACCTTGCATCTATTAAAATAGGTCTAGCCTATAATATATATATATATATATAAGCTCTAACAAAATGTAATATATAAAAAGCAATAATCATCTCCAAATAATTAATGAAAGGTATCAATAATAAAATAACTCAATAGCCGTATTAATAAGCAACAAACACAACGTCAACTATGCAATGATATCTTGAAGGGAATTGATGGGGTTCCAACAAACCCTAATCAATGTACTAGGATATCAAATTATCCGTAATATTAAATTTTTTCTCTGTGTTTTTAAAAAATCTAATTCAATATAAGGTCATAACCATATAATACATCACAACTTTCTATAAATCTTATTCTATCATTATAACCAAAGGTTATACATTTACATCCCAATAATTAGGTAAGTATCATGAGATTATTTGATATCTATGGTACTGTTATTATCCCTATAATCCTCCTCAAGGCTATATCCGTAGAATGTTCACACCATTTATGATATCCCTCACTAATAATATCATTTCATACAATGGTCATAACTCTAGAAGTATCACACCTTAAAAATAAATCGACCTTTACCACTGAATATAAAATAAAAATAAAAAAGTATGGACTATACAAGGTATTGTAGACTTTCATTCGTCTTAATACCTAAGTGGTTTTATATACTTTCATTTATTTAGTCATAGAGTATTAAGAATATACTCTCTTGATTCAAAAACAATGCAAAGAAAATCATAAATATCAATAATAAAGTAAACACCTAAATATTCTACACAGTCACTTCCCATTTAGGCCTCAAAATTCTTTATCTACCAAGTCTAACATTAGGATATTGCTCTCCTCTTATCGTTAATCAATCACATAGAATAATGAGTTACTAATAAGATAAAATACTTCCTAGTCCAAACCATATCACATGGCTACTTAGGAAATTATTGAACTTTCTCTTACAACTTTTTTATTTTTCTAAATTAGACTATAAAATTTTCTAAGATTTTCACATAAATCATTTTATACCATAAGTATAAGGTATTAAATCCTTTATCTTACCCTTAGGGTACAGTCACATACAATTGATATTTTATATCAAATCTTTGTCTTTCCTAGTATATCAATTGACATATATCATATAAGTTACATGGAAACAATTTAATACACGAAGAATAGTACAATTTAAATGTACACTTGAAGAGTCATCCATTAGGCTCACGGTCTACTTGAGAAGAGTAAGAAAGCGTTATTTTTTCTTTTCTTTTATTATAAATTAGGTTAAATTTAATTTATAGATCATATATTAAAGCCTCCATCTCCATTCTAATAAATCTGGCCACTAAGGTTTTCAACATATTACTTATTTATAATTTTGATTTTCATGCATCTAAGAAAAATTGTAGAGTGTCTTAATATTTCTCTAACCATTCATAATATTAGACTTTAAATTCTAATTTCAACAATTATAATAGTCATTTACTAGAACCAAATCAAAGCATTAGATTGCAACATTTAGAACACTACTTCTCAATTAACATTGTTAATTGTTTTTTTTAAATCATAATTGGCCATCTAAATACTCATCACTAACCATGACATACTCAGGTATGTATCATGGATTTTAATAAAAAAATTAAGAATTTCTTAATAGAAAATTGAGAGATGAATAAAGAAAGCCACAAGTCTACTTTCCTTCAAGTTGAATGCTCTTTGCTTTCCTTTTTCCTACTCCTCTACAACTCCTTTGCCTTTAAATACACAACTGCTTTATCTCTTTTAAAAGCCAAGAAAACCAAGAAATGAACGCTAGGATTTCAAGAGCCTAGTTTATAGAAAGGGGTTTATTTTAAGTGGTTTTTCCTGCCCTAAACTTTGGGATTTTAAGCTGATTTTTCTCTCTTACATGCTAGCTAAACGACCCCTCAATAGCAACCACTAGCCACCTTTTCTTTTGACCGACATTAACGTAGTTAACTACCTAGTTAGTAGGTACAAATATCTTAAACTTCCACTTGACTAACCTCCGCATGTCAATCCCTTACCCTCGGCCACTTCCTCCACAGTTTAGCCAAATTATTTCCTAAAAATTAGGATTTTGGTAGTTAGATTCTTTTTCTTTAATCCCTTATTATTTTACTTGATCTAAGAAATATCCTAATCCAACTTTATTCATTAACAACCAAGCAATTCTTCTTTCCCGTCCAAGTGGTTAAGCCTCCTTACTTTTAACCAGGAAGTTGATAAGATTTTTTACTCCAAAATTAAACTAACCACTCAACAACATTCTGAATCTTGCTCATTAATAATTTGGGATGGCTAGCTAGAGACTTTGTTAGAGTCTTCCTACAATTTTGCTTAAATAGGGAAGATGGACATAGTTTTCATTATTTATAGTAACAAACTCCTTAGCACTAGCTAACCCTTAACCAAGTTGTTTATGAATTCTTGACTCCAACAAATTGTCATAGTTAATCGATTATGGCCATGAAGTCTATGGAAAAAATATTCATTTTATGATCTCCAATAAATATAATTTTAATCCCAAGAATTATAATCAATTATCTACTATAGTGGAGCACAAAAGCATCTGATCAATTTGGTCTAATTAGAAATGGTTGAAGCTTGTATTTCCATGTAACCAACCTCCAAAAAAATAACTAACTTACTAACTATTTTATTACCATAATTTATGACCCAAATATCACTAATCACTTGTATTTTACCTCTATTTTTGGCTACCTATATTATCCATACGACTACTTTAATCAACTCCTACTTTTTCTCCTAAAATTTTACCTCAAATTTTGCTATGTTAATCAATGACTTCCTATCATGTCCCGTATTCTTAAATCCATTTTAATCATAGGGAACGTGTGCTTATCTTAATAATCTAATAAATTACAATAAACCATATTTCACGGGATCTAAAATAAGGCCAATCATCAATGACTCTGACATTCATTCAACCATAATATAATGTCGACTTGGGATAAGGAAAGATGTTAACTAAAATTCTAAACTCATCATATAAAAATTTTATAGAAACTTGTAAGATAACCGTAATAAATTTATGAAAATATTTCTAAACTACCAATACTAAAAACTTACATTTTTGGGATGCTTATAAAATTACAAATTCTTACATCATTACTTAAATTAAACAAGTTAAATCATTACAGATTACCGCGCACTTATTGGTCCTTCTATACTTTTGTTAATTAAGTTGGAACTCCTATAAAACATGTGGAGGGAAAGAAAACAGTAAGAGATTGAGACAAATGCTCAGTAAGAACATAATAGTCAATGACATGCATATTTATCTTTAAAATAATTTATAATAAGAAATATAGATTATAATGCATGTAAAAATATATATATACTTTTAAAATATTTTTATGATATAATTGACTTTTCTTTTTCTTGTTCTTAATTCTTATTTCTTATCAGCACATTCTTACCATACATATTTTGAAAAACCAGGATTACTAGGCCTTACCAACTAATAGAGCATTTGACCGATGTCTGGATTGTGTTCACTCCACACAATTAAAGGCCAAAATCGCATAATACAGTAATATTTTCTTCTTCATTTATATCCCGAAGATAGGATGGATTATATTCATTCCACAAAAATCAAAGGCCTTATCTTCCTTATTTACATCTCGAAGATAGGATGGTACTACCTATTGTGTAAGGTATTGGTTTTCGAAGCATGGTATATTTCGAGTAATTAAGTTAACGTAAGTGGATCAAGATCCTAGGACGTGAAATGAATCAGATTTAAGGGCCGAAGACCTAAAATTGGTAAAATTGAGAACTGTCGTTATAATCTCGATATAATAATCCATAAAATATGATTGAGGTGTTAAATGATGATAATCTCAGGTTATTAAATTAATATAATCACAATTAGGCTCGAGGAATGTGGGAAGATATGTTTCGGAGTCGGAATAGGGTGGCGGAGCTGAAAAATCTGCTGGACGCTTGAGCGCCCGGCAAGCGTCGATTCTAGCTCCAGGCGCGTCTGCTGCGCGCCACAAACCGCTCTCGAGCACGAGTCTGTGTATAAGTTGCATGCAGTTTTCCTTTAAAACGCTGGTACGCATATTGGCAGAGTGGAGGAGCAACGTTCAGGTAGAGAGAGGAAGGAAGAGGAGAGAGAAACGGCCAAATAAAGGCCCTCGGGACCAATTCTGGCTTTGAGCTAGTAGGAAAAACCGTAGAGCGGGTCGAGGCAAGTGCATCTATACAAGTTTTTTTATTTTCTTTGATTTTTATTCGATCTCCTTTGGGTATTTTTATCCCGATACCCGACCCGTGTATGTATATGTGTTACCTATGACCTATGCATGAAGATATTTTAATTTCATTATCCAATTCATTGTTTTCGTAATGTTTTGCACAATCGAAACTCTAACCCATGCGCGCACACTGTTCACCCGCGTCGAGATGATTTTGGCCTCCAATTTTTGGGGTTTCTATAAAAATTAGGACTAGAATATCATTACCCATATCCTAATATAATTTATTTATTGTTTGATACCCGAATTCCCGATAGGCTTGGTTTGGCTTCACCAAACCTTAACCCCCGCCTAGCTCGTGAATTCCCCATTTTCCATCGATTATATGTTTAACTGACCCAATTTATGAATTATCATGTCCTAATTATGCATATACCTCGGTCGGACGTCCGATTTTACAAGTATCGACCCGTTCGTGATATCCGAACACTCTAAAATGGCCCTATTATTGTTCACCCGAGAATAAATGAAAAATTTGCATGCTCTCACCCCATTTAATTGTCATGAAATTTATATCTAATTATGCATGTGCAATTGTAAGCTTCAGAAAATGTGTTTATGATCCATTGTGAAGGAGAAATGGTCCAGATCCCTTAAATATGATAATTGCTCATCGGAGGTAAGAAAATCCATTCTTTTTCATGAATGATGATATCCATGTATGCCAATTGAATTGTCAAAAGACTTCAGTCCAAAGGAAGATAAGAATCGTATAAAAAATTAGAGGGAATCCACAATATGTGATATGATTGAATTGATCTCCCAGATGGGGATAATGTGAATGAAATATGGTGGACCTTCCTTCGAAAGAATGAATAATCATGAAACAAGGACAATGGACTTATGTTGGTTGGGTAGTGTTCCCTGGCTTACCATTTATATCACGGTGAAAATCTAAGGATTACTTTGGCTACATATCTGGGCTATTTATTGGAGCGGGTAATATTTATGGCATGCCTTAAGATACAACTGTAGAAGAACGAGGATTGCCCTGGTACCCCGGGGGATGTGGGACGTAACGTTATTGGCCGAGTTGATGCAGGCCTAAAATGTAGTTGTTATTCTTTAGAATGTGTAGAGTACGCATTCCTTTTATTGTTTTCTCACATTATTAGCTAGTACGACCTACTGGCTCTGATCCACAAAGATTAATGAAAATAATAAAGGAGCATAAAAACATGACTATTGCCATCATGCATCCCCAGATGTTTCTTTCCTCTTATGTTTCCTTTTGAAATTGCAAATATACGTTACCCCCATCCCATTATCATTTTCATTGTTAATTCATTGTTTATTATTTGTGTATGATACACTTGTTGAGCTGTTTGCTTACTTTTGCTACTTTTTGTCTCCAAATTAATATAGGCTTATAGCCGATTGGGTAGGGTAGAGGATTAGAAGTCGGAATGCTCGATGTTTTTGGGATGATAGCTTGAAGAGTTAGTTTTGTGATTTTATATCTTTGGAGCCTTTTGTATTATTTTAATAATCATGATTAATGGCAATGATGATATTGTATATGCATTTAGCTTCTGCTGTATTTTTCAGATTTAGTTACTTCTGCAGGTTTATATGGCTTAATTATGTACCTAGTGACATCTTGTCTGAACTTACATTATACCCGGAGTTATGATATCGATACCACATGTTGTTGACTGTGGCTATGGATCCTGTGTAGTCGTTGTGCTTGTCTGGATGTTAGGATTTCTATCAGATGAGTTTTTTGATTGTATCAGAGTTATTTTGGATGGATTATTATTATTGTTGTATGGTTGTTTAACAGGCTTTGTATTTATTTTGAAGGCCATAATACAGATGGAACTTTGCTAGATTTTTGGTAGAAAATACAGTCCGTCACAACTGGTATTAGAGAAAAGAAATACCTTAAGTTTGATTTGGATCGTATGTAAAAACTTAGGATAGATTAAGATTAATCAAATAAGTGGATGTAGGCATATGACAATTAACTTAGATTGGATTTTTCTAGTTATCCTTATTGCTAGCTTAGGCCTAAACTAAGTTAGAGTTAGATAATGAGTTCGGTTGTCAAGCTTATAAGGTCCTAATTAGTATATGAAGTGAGACCTAATCTATGTTGCGTTACCTTCAGATAAGATATGAGTAATCGCTATGGCTCCTAGACGAGGGTTTACTCGCAGTAATGGTTGACCGTGAGGTTAAGAGAAGCTGTAGAGAGGCACCTTGAGGCTTAGATATGGTGGTGTCGATTGGGTGCTTGAATTGATCAGTATTGATTCAAGGTCTAGGTTAATTGATCTCGGTTTGAGGTTTAGGTTTGATCGACTCAAGGTCAGTATAACTTAGAGTCAATTCAGGTATAGTGAATTTAAGGATGTCGATTTATAATTGATTTGAAGATGCTTAAGTGTCTAAACTATTTGGTAGCTTGGATCCTATTGAGATTGAGATGTGGATTTTGAGACTTAAGATGACGTTGCAGTGATCAAAAGTTTGGAAGATGATAAGGCGTATTGCCCCATGTAAGATAGGAGGTGAAGTCGACCTCGGACGGTTGACGTAAAAAGGATCATGGGTCTCGAGGATTAAGAGATATTGTCCAATATGTTTATGGAAGCTTTATGGATGAATGCCTTGTTTCGGTGAGATTTTCAGGAGCATGTTTCAAGAGTGGTTAGTTTGATTGCTTGATTAGGGATCACCCTTTATCCCATGGGTCAAATAGTTAAGGAGCCTAGTACCTTAATTCAAAGCTTCGTGGTGATGCCACAAGGTGTAGAAGTGTCATTCATCATGACAGGAGATAGGGTTCCTGAATCTTGATGTGCGGTATAAGAGTTACCTTGGGATGCAGAATCTATATTTTATTGGTGTATCCTAAGTTTTCTCATTTATTTGAGGATCACAGGTCTTATACTGGTAGTATCGAGGTTTATAATGTTTTCTCTGATTTATAGATATGGCTGATTGGATTGATTTAATTTCCTTGTGGCTCTAAGGCTCAATAAGACATTGATGGTGTCTTGATGGTGAGTTGCTAAGCCAGCACGAATGGTGGTGGTAGGATATAATACTTGCCATCAAGTTGTGAGATCTTGAATATAAAGCATAGTTGATGGAATGTCGGCGTGATAGTGCCATTCTGCCTTTAAGTCTCTCAATGATCATAAGTGCCAAGTTTTGTTAGTATGCAAGACCACACTTGGGGGATATTTGGTGGTCACTAAGGAGTTTGTGCTGTGTAAGTATTCAAGGATATTGTTCAAGGAAAGGATTAGCTGAACTACCTCCTGATTGTTAAATTGATGACTGCTGTAGAAGTTGTGCCAAGATTGGCACCAAAATTGAGGACTCTGTGTGGAACCAATGAGGCATCAACGAAGTATTTGTTGGGAGGTGCTTCTGTGCTTTTGGGATGACCTCATTTATGAATTCTTAGAATTGAAATGGTGTGTGAACTTCATTGGAGGATCGTATCTTGGATTGAAAAGACGCTTAACCATGTGCTCAAGTATAAAAGGAATAAGGAGAAGTGTATATTGGGTATATGGTTTCTTTGATCATAGAAATGTGATTCCTTAGAATTTGGAGCAATGGCTAATATGGGGAAAGATTGACTGATGTCTCAAAGTTGGGTAGTTTTCTTGGGTCCAGTTGAACCCGAAAGAGTAATCTGATATGTGTTTTTTGAAGATCACAGCGCCGTGAGGTGTTTGGCTTGAAGACAACCAGTATCCGTCAAAGTGGGCCATGTGAGGGTAGCCTCCGAGGAATTGAGGATTGGATGTTGACCTTTTTGTTT
Organism: Nepenthes alata; assembly: GCA_028571085.2. Taxonomy (NCBI): domain Eukaryota; kingdom Viridiplantae; phylum Streptophyta; class Magnoliopsida; order Caryophyllales; family Nepenthaceae; genus Nepenthes; species Nepenthes alata. The sequence goes on from JAOVVI020001559.1 coordinate 10,655, forward strand.
GGGGTTGGCCCCTGATAGGTCTAGTAAGTTACAGTAGAGTGTGATCCTTTTGAGAAAGCTCTAGGATTTTATATCTCTTAATTTGTTTGGGTAGTTTGCCTGGGTTAAGAGGATGTAAAGCCTATGACCAATATTACCTCACCCATAGTTTGGGAGTTAGCCATTAAGATCTTCACTTGAGGATTTATAGGTGTTGCTTATAAGGGTAGCGGCTGTCTTATGCTCCCAATAGGTGGGGAGGTTATCTCGCAAGAAGAGATGGCCATACAATAAGATAAGTGGGTAGATTCGTTCAAGGGTGTTAAGGGCCGTGAGAAATTAAGGGTACCAATAAAATATGGTAGAATTGGCAGACTAGGTTGACCCACGTATCATGATATTAGGTGATGTAATCGGGATGTATAGGTTGGCTCGTTGGTATGCCAACATGCCGGTAAGTTTGGTAAGTATTTGAGTTTGAGGTTTTTGGGGTGATTGCTTTGATTGCATTACCTAGGTTGATTGTAATCTACAGATTTTAGGCTTTGCTTTAGTTGTATCGATGCCCTTAGAACTTTCCTTAGATTTATAAGCTATAAGTTAACCTAGGAGTCTGATATGAATTAAAGGACATGAGCTATAAGGGGATTCTGAGTGTCTTGATAAATGGTTAATAAGAGTAGCGTAGTAGAAGCATGTGGGCCTTGACTTAGAAAATTTAGAATGGATTTGAGATTCCAAGTGGATAGTCACTCTCCAGGTTCATGAGGTATTGAGGTAAGAGCCCATTAGTTCGTTGAGGTTGTGTATTAACCGGAGAGGTAATCAATAATTGGATGTACCATCGAGTTGGGTAGGTTATCGTTGTTAGAGATTAGAGATTTGTCTTATAGTGAGGGTTTGATCTCGACTTTAGAAAAAGGCATTAGATGTTGATAATTAGAATGATTTAAATGGCTAAGGTTCTTCAGAAATAATCGTCTCTCCAAGAAAATGATTTCGGAGTGCTCAGGTGATATCTTGGAGTCTTTTTTCCCCTATTGTTAAGTTTTGAGGTTTGTTAAATTTTGAGGACGAAATTTCTATAAATGTGGGAGAGTTATAAGTTACCAAATTTTAAAGCATGGTATATTTTGAGTAATTCAGTTAAAATAAGTGGATCGAGGTTTTAGGATGCGGGAGGAATTGGATTTAAGGGCCAAAAACCCAAAATTGGTGAAATGAAGAACCAGCGTTATAATCTCGATATAATAATCCATAAAATATGATTCGGGTTTTAAATGATGATAATCTCAGGGTATTAAATTAATATAATCACAATTAGACTCGAGGAATGTATGAAGATATGTTTCGGAGTCAGAATCGAGCGGCGAAGCCGAAAAATTTGCTAGGTTTGCAGCCCAGCAGGCCGGCACTAACCGGACGCTCCAGCGCTTGGCAAGCGCCAATTCCAGATCCAGGCACTCCTGCTGCACGCCGCAGACCGTACTCGAGCGCGAGTCCACGTATAAGCCACATGCAGTTTTTCTTTCATACGTGGGATGCGTTTTGGCAGGGGGAAGGAGCAACGTTCGGGTAGAGAGAGAGAGGGAGGGAGAGGAGAGAGAAATAGCCAAACAAAGGCCCTCAAGATGGATCATGTGTGACGGACTGGATTATTTTTCTAATAAATAACCTCCGTCAATGGTAACACAAACTAAAGCCCATAATTAACCTATGGATTCTACAAAAATTTTGACAGAGTTTCATCTACAACTGGATGAAAACAAAAAATATAACCTACTCAAATACATCCTACACAAGCACACATCTAACCAAAATAATCAATACAAAGCCTACAACACAAAACATAGGATCACAAAATTGTCATATCATCCATGGCTCCAGTACAATAACTCTATCTACTATATTGGGTCTAGAGAGATGCCATCTAACAAAACTCAAAATCTAAGAACATTAACATAACGTAAATGCGAAAGTACAACTAAATTATCAAAACCTGCGGAAGTATAACAAAATCATAATATAACAACAAGCCACGTCCATCCATGAGTGGCTGTTTAAATTTTAATATTTTAAACATAACCCAATCTTCAAGCTTCGACATCCAGCTAATATCTTCAAACAAGTCTCTCTCTTTGCTCCAGCTAATCTAGTGGCGGCTAAGTGTTCTCATATGGAAGAAAAATAGCAAGGGTGAGTGTACAGCTCAGCAAATGCAATCATCACTCACTAACAATTATGATAACGATGAAAGCAACAACTAAGAGGGAAAAAATCACAAGATGACAATAATCAGGAATCATGAGAGGAAACAGGAAACGCCTTGGAACATTAGATTCTCACGGTTACATTGATTAGGCATTATTCCTTTTCATCATTATATCATCTTTGCGGACCCGAGCTAGTAGGCCGTACTAACCAACGATGCAAGAGAACAAGGAAACAAATGTGTTCGCTACACATTCTAAACCCACGGCTATATTTTAGGTCTGCAGCACTCGACCATCGGTTGCATCTCCACTATGCAATACTCATGAACGACTACATCTCACTATGTAGCGTTCAACCAACACGCCCCATATCCCCCGGGGAATAGGGCAATCATCGTTTTTCTACAGTAGTTTCCTAAAGCGTACCATAAATATCATCAACTCCCACGAGCGGCCAGAATACATGGCCAAGTATTCCTCGGGTTCACACCGCGATGGACATGGTAAGCTAAAGAATACTACCCCTAAGAATCATGGTTCTAGTTTCAAGGTTAGTTTCCACACTTGGAGAGAGAAATTCACATTTACCATACACATTCACAACTCAAAAAATCCCATTCCCATTACATACATCTCCATCCGGAAGATCATTCCATCACAATACACAATATAGATTCCCTTCCATTTACTTGCTCGGTTCATAACTTTCTATGGGACTCAATCCCATCATTACACTTCAATTCATGTTCACAAGAGAATTCCGAATTTCATACATTCGATAATCACGTATCATTTTAGAAGCCTCCTGGACTCGTTTTTATGCTTCCGGCACATGATACACATTTTTGAGGCTTACATTTACGTTCAAACAATTAGACGTCACTTCCATAAAAATTAAACGAGGGCATAACAAGTATATTTCTCATTTCATTTTGGGTGAACAGTGTCAGGTTTCTTTTTGAACATTCGGACGCCGTGAACGGTTTGATACTTGTGAGATCGGACGTCCGGTTGATACATACGCACAATTGGGACACGAAAATTCATCTTTTAGGCTCGATTCAACGTAATACGATGATGGAAGCATGCAATTTTCCCATTCATTTTGGATGAACAGTAATAGTGCATTTTTAGAAGACTCGGAGGTCGCGAACGGGTCATAACTTGCGAGATCACTCGCGCGGCCAACCTATATACACAATAGGGACGTGGAGATTCACATTTTGAAGTCAACTTAACGATTCACGGGCAGAAAATGGGAAAACCCTAAAATTTCGTGAGTTAGGGTTTTACGAAGCTCTATCGGACAAATCAGTGAGCAAATCGACCAACAAACTATACCATCATTGATCTCAAGATACGGGTACTATATTTTCTAGGTTTCGGGTGGGTATCGAGACGAAAATATCCGATAATCAACAAAAACCAATGAAAGAGGAAAGTTAGTGGGTATGAGAACACTTGTCTCGACGCGTGCTTTTACCTTTATAAATGGCTCACGGACGAATTTAGACTCTCGGGCCTCGTTCTCCCCTTTTCTCTCTCTAGGATCGCCCCTCTCTCTCTCTAAAAACCCTAGGGCCGTGAGAAAAATGAAGAGAAGAAGGCAGGGTGCGACTTTATACTGCGCCACCGCTCGAGCGCGGCTCGAGCAAGCATCAGGCGAGCGCGCTACTGGAATTTTTGCTTGAGCGGAGCTCGAGCGGCCAGCGGGCGGGTGAGGTTCTGGAAATCGCGCTCGAGCTGGCAGCGCTTCAGCAGCACGAACCCAAATATTTTCTCAATTTTTCCTCCGATACCCAACCTTATTCGTTTCATAGGCCTAATATTGATCATTAACATACTAATCACCTCATCATTATTAAGTTTTTAGACCCGAAACCTCACACCTATCATAAAAAGCCAACAAGTCATTTTTGACCTTACTTATCCCTAGTTAAAAATGGGAGCATATTACCATGGAATTTATGGTTAGATTATCTATGATAGTTAGGAACCATGACTCTATTTTGAAGAATTATAAGCCTACTAATGAAATTGGCAAATTTTATTGGCATTAGGATGATATACTCCCGGGATTGATTGGCAAAGTCATACATTAATCAAATTATGTGATTGCATAGAGTTCCAGTATTGATTGTGTTAAATAGATATCCAAGATTCAAATCCATGTTTTGAAAAAGTTTGCCTTGGGAATTGGTTATGAAATTAAACTTCACTATAGCTTTTCATCCACAAATAATTTAATAATTAGAGTAGATAATTTAGATTCTAGGGGACATACTGAGATCTTCAATTTTAAACATAAAAAAAATTGAGAAGATTATTTATTGTTGGATGATTCACTTATAAAATTAGTTTTCAGGTGAATATTAGTATAGTACCATTTAAAGCTTTGTATTGAAGGAAATGTTAATGGAACCCTTTTATAGAAAGAAATGTTGATCCTCGATTAATTGTGAAGAAATTGAAAACCAAAGGCTCATGAGGCTAGAGGTAATTAAAGAAACAAAGAAAAAAATTCAGATGATTTAAGATTGGCTTTGAGTAGCCTAGAGTCAACAAAATAGTTAATCAAATTGAAGAAGAATTGAGTAATGTGTTGAAGTGGATGATAATGTGTTCTTAAAGGTATTGCTAGCAAAAGAAACAATGAGATTTGCTTAGCCTAAGGTTCTTTGGATCATTTGATATTTTTAAGTGGGTTAGAAATATGGATTACAATAAAGCCTTGCCTCCAATTGTGATGAATTTCCATGACATATCACACGTCACAATGTTTCACTAGTTTGTTTATCACCCATCTAAGGTCATTAAGTATAAGCCCCTGAAGATCAATAAAAATTTAACATATGTGAAATATTTAGTCCAAATTATTGGATGGTAAGACCACGTCCTCTTGGGGTCGGAAGACCCGGATCCACCAGATCCGGTAGCAGCGGAAAACCCAAACCCCCACGTCATCGACAGCCACCATTTAGTAGGAACAAGGAACAAGGAATGCACGACATTTTTTACTTAGAAACCCCTTCCCAACCGAAGAGGAAAAATTACGGGACACATAGTCTATCAATAAATCCACTATGTAAAATGGGTTACAAACCCCCGAGATGGAGTATCCGCTACACACCCGAGAATAACAAAGAAAAACCTCACTTGACTAAACGGGAAACATTCTCCACTCTGTTACTCTCTGTTTTTCTTTCTTCTCCCTCTCACTGGTTGTGCACTCCTCTCTATATTTTACAAGTATTGATGAAACGATAGTCCGCCGTTTTACCCCCGCACATAGCAGCCAGCTACATAAGCCCTTGGCTACACAAGCCCCGGCGAATGCTCGCCCATGGTGCCTTTCACACTCTACTTCCACCGTTTACAGTATGCCCATATATATGTTGATCCATGGAATATTTTATTCCAGACAAAATCTATCCTTACCAACAATATGTGGATACTCTACATAAACTCTATCCGAAAATCACGCACTGTGCAGAGGCGTGCTCTGCAGCCCAACTGCCAGCCTGTCGATCAATCCTGAAAAGACATCTATACACTGTAAGCTGTCATCTTTCACAGTCTCCAAGGCCCAGTTGTCAATAGGCCAACTTTCCCGTTGTCCATCCTCTGCTGCCAGTCCGCCATCTTGCAGTGCTCCTGCAGTCATCTGATCAACCTTCCTGTTGACCGTCTTCTCTGCTGCCCGTCCGTCGCCCAGCAGCGCTCCTGCAGCCCCAGACAGTCAACCTTCTGTTAATCGGATTCAGTTGGTCGTCGATGGTCAATCTCCATTGACCGTCCACTGTTCTTCTCCGGTCAACGGACGTTAACCGGAAACAGTTCTCTGAATTTCCAACAAATGAACTCCATTATTTATTCTCTAAAAATCTTCCAATGATAAACAATTTGTTGAGTTATCCACAAGGGAGTGACCACACCCAATAACTACACCACTCTCCCTCGCTCAACGGAAACCCCCCGATCTCCCATTCAGGAGAGGAGGCAAGAAAATTGAGAATACAATTCTCTCTCCTCCGCGCTTCGTAATTATAGAACTGAAAGTCCAAATTAAATCTAATTTGATTTAATAAATCTAATGATTATAGTTTGTCAAGACATTCAATAAGATTTTTTTAAAAATTAAATCTATTAATAATTCTATTTTAAATTATCATTATAAAATTTGATAGATTTTAATAATTTAAATGGTAAATAATAAAAAAATAATTATGTAAGCTTTTTATTATTAATTATATTTGATAGGTATACCGAAAATGGGCTGACCTCAAAGTCAACGGAGGCCCAAAACGGACAGTCAACGCGTTAACGGCCCAGTTGTAGAACAGGCCCAAAAGCTGAAAGACCGATGACGGTCAACGCTGGCATGACGCCGTCACGAAACGTAAAAAACGTCCAACGACTGAATGGATGGCTGACAGCACTATCCCACTTTCTTGCAAAGTCCGGCGACAAGTATCAGCCCTTCTTCAAAACCATTGGAGGAACAAAATCTAACGGGTTCCAATGGACAGCGGACTGCCAAACTACTTTCGAGGAATTGAAATAGTATTTGGCCAACTTGCCGTTATTGGTATCACCCAAGGGCAAATAAGAGTTATATCTTTACTTAGCGGTGTCAGAAGCGTCGCTCAGTTTTGTCCTCGTATGTCAGGATTCAGACGCTCAACGGCCGGTCTACTACGTAAGTAAAACATTGACCGGTCGAGAATCTCGATACTCGCGCGCAGAAAAGTTAGCTCTGGCGCTAATATTCACCGCGCGAAAGCTAAGGCTTTACTTTCAGGCCCATCGAATAGTCATCCTCACGGACCAACCGTTGAAAACTATACTCCAAAAATCTGGCGTTTCTGGACGATTAGTGAAATGGGCTATCGAGTTGGGCGAGTTTGATATCGAATTTTAGTTCAGGCCTACTGTAAAAGTGCAGGTACTGGCTGACTTCATTGTTGAGACTACAACCCTAGTCCTCAAAGAATAGCCTCAAGAAAGCGAGGAACTGCTTGTCGGAGTTTCAAAATAGATACTCCACGTGGACTGATGGTCTATTGACACTGGCATTGACGCTGGAGTGGTCATTGCAACTTCCGACGGGTTTGATGTGAAATACTCACTCAGACTCAACTTCCTGGCAACCAACAACGTTGCCGAGTACAAAGCCATGCTAGCCGGCCTACGATTAGCCAAAGAGTGCTCCGCCAAGAGACTTGCAGTTTACAGCGACTCTGACCAAATCGTTAACAAAGTTAACAAATGTTTCGAAGCGAACAACCCTCTCTTGGCCAAGTATTTGGCAAAAGCAAGGGAGGTCGTCCAGGGTTTTGACAAATCAACCCTGGTTCACGTTCATCGAACTGAAAATCGGAAGGCGGACCAGCTGGCCAAAGCCACTACAGCGGAAAACCTAGAACAATATTCGAGGGACATGCAGGAGATCCTAAACGCTCCCAGCAGTGAGAAGGGATAGGCTATGCGGATTTTTGAAGCGAAAAACTGGATGACGCATTTTCTTAACTATCTGACGGACGAATCATTGCCAAAGGATATGGAGAAAGCCAAACGGGTCAGGAAAATAGCTAGTTGGTATGCTATGGTTGACAGGCGGCTATATCGTCGCGGCTACTCAACCCCATACCTTCGCTGCCTAACTCCTGAAAAGGCTGACTACGCCCTAGGTGAAGTTCACCTCGGGATTTACGGGTCGCACATTGACGGGAAAAATTTGGTCTTCAAAGTCATGCGCCAGGGCTATTATTGACCCTCGATGAAAAAAGACTCGCTGGAATTTGTGAAGAAATATAAAAGCTGTCAGCTTCACAGCAACTTTCACTGCCAGCCAACTGCGGATCTAAAGACCCTTCAGGCACCTTGGCCATTCGCGTAATGAGAGCTCGATCTTCTCGACCCGTTTTCCATTGCCACGGGGCAAAGGAAATTCATCATCGTGGGCATCGACTACCTCACCAAGTGGGTCGAGGCCATCCCACTAGCAAAGATCAGGGAGCATAACGCCCTGGAGTTCCTTTACCAGAGCATCGTCTGTAGATTCGGCGTCCCCGAGGTCATTGTGAATGAGAACAGGACCCAATTCTCAGGGAAACACTTCACCCAGTATTGCGCCAGTCTTGGCATCAAGCTGATTCACACTTCGGTGGAATATCCCCAAGCTAACAGACAGGTGGAAGTCACAAACCGTACGCTACTCCACGGGTTAAAAATTAAGCTGGATGATGCTGGGGGCTCTTGGGCTGACGAGCTTCCTTCCGTTCTCTGGTATTATCGAACAACCCCGAAGGAACCAACGCACGAGACGCCCTTCAGTCTCTGTTACGAGACTGAGGCGGTAATCCCCGTCGAAATTAGGCTTCAAATTCTTAGGGTGGAGTCTTTCGACCCACTGGCAAACTCTCAAAAAATCAGGGAGCACTTAGATTTGTTAGAGGAAGCCTGTGACGCTGCCAGAGTACGGGCAGCGGCCTACCAACATCGAGTTGTCTGATACTACAATAAAAAAATTAAGGTGTGATAATTTGATTTATGAGACCTGGTCCTACGAGGCAACGAAGCCACAGGCAAGTTGGCTGGCCGCAACAAGCTCTCCCCTAATTGGGAAGCGTCTTTCCTCGTCTGTGCCGTCCCGTGTAGCATAGCCTACAAACTCCAGAGCCATGATGGAAAATTGATTCCACAAACGTGGAATGCAACCCCCCTCTGGCGCTAGCTTGCTTGTTTTCAATTTGTAAAATATAAGTGTTTACTTAGCATACTTTCTGTCTGCATGTGTATTTATTTTCTTTACAGGTTACCCTACCTAGACTGCCCCTAAGTCGGGAGGGTATTCACCCTCTCATTAAATCTTGGTCATCCAGGTAACCTGTGAGCGGTCTAAATCCTGATCATCGAGATAGCCCATGAGCGGTCTAAACCTTGGTCATCTAGGTGACCCATGAGCTGTCTAAACTTTGGTCATCCAGGTGGCCCATGAGCAGTCTAAACCTCGGTCATCCAAGTGGCCTAAAAGCGGTCAAAAACCTTAGGGGGCTTATGCAGCATACGCAACGACCTCCTCTACGAGGAGGTAGTGTGATCAGTCAGCGACGGTCAAATGGAGAAGCGTTCTTCTCCAACGTTAGCCCCCGAAGTCATCACTTATACGGCGCCACCAAGCTGGTTCACACAACCACCTACTTAGCTTAAAGACTTCACTCCTTAGGCAGTCAGCCAACCAGGTTGGCCGCCTCACGCAACGACCTCCTCTGCGCGGAGGTAGCGTGACCGATCAGCAGCGAGAAGCTTTCTTCTCCAACGCTGGTTGTCTAAATCATCACTTGCACAGCGCCACAAGGCTAGTTAACTCAACCACCTGCGAAGCCTAAGGACTTCGCTTCTTAGGCAACCCAACAACGGTTGCCGGCTAACCAAGTTGGTCGCCAAATGCAACAAAACTTGCAAACACAAAGGCAGTAAAAGATCAATAGACGCAAAGCGGAGAGAACTTCTATTTTTATTACTTTAACTGTGTTACAAGTTACATATGTACAAAAAGAAAAAAAATGTATACAAACGACTACGGAGGTAGCTGCCGCCTCTGACTGTCTGGGGGCTTCCTCACAAGGTCGTCTTTGCACTGCGCCCCACGATTTTCTAAGTGAAGGTACTCAACAAGGAAGTCAGGGTCAATCAGCCGCACAAGACGCCCGCAAACCTGGACCCCCTCAAATATCCGTGCGTGCAACATGCCATCGACCTCGTGGGGACAGATCCAGTGACCCAGCTCGTTCTCCAAAGTGGATACTCGATCGGCAAGCCGTTTCTTGCTTGAGTTGCCTCGATCATCCTCCTCTTTCAAACAAGCATTCTCAGCTCTCAAACTGACGATCTCCGTTTCCATTACTGCCATAACAATCTCGAGGGCAGCAGTCTCCTCGCAGTGCTCTCCTTCTAAAGCGTCCAGCCTGGCGTTCAGCCAGGCGATCTCCGCCTCCCTATCAGCCAGCGTCTCATCGCACTGCACCACCACCTTAAAGATGGCGGAGGCTACCTTCAGCGGCTGCAGAAAAGATAAACAAAGGACAAGTCATAAATCTGAAAAGGAGAAAGTACGATGAATCAATCACCAAGAATCATACTTCCCAAAATCTCCTCGCGGGCCTCTCAGGCCTGGCCCAGGTGGCGGTGGACCAGGAGCATCTTCTCGAGCCGAGCTAGTGGCAGCCTCCTCCGGAATGCTCTTTAAGAGCCCATCAGTCTCGCCCATGGCAACTACAGGCTCCTCAATCATAACCTCTAGAGCAGCTGCTGGAGAATCGAGCTCCACCACTGGCTCCATAGCAGGAGTCTACGCAGCTGGAAAGCTAGCAGACGGCTCCTCAATTGCAGCCTCTGGAGCAGTTGCTGGAGAATCGAGCTCCACCACTGGCTCGCAAGCTCGGTCCAAAAAAGACTCCATCAATACAGCACCAG
>JAOVVI020001560.1:0-23894 GCA_028571085.2 Nepenthes alata
CTCCGCCCTTGGCTCTGCACAACTCTATCCTTGGCCATGCTGACTCTGCTGTACTTTTTACCGTTCCATCCAACTCTACACTAAATGAAAAACTCCTCCACGATGACACCAGATGCACTGGTACCGAGAACGTGACTTACTCCGCCAATTATCTTCAGACTTTGGGCCACGTCCTCGGCTCCTTCCTCTTGTTGGCATCAGCAAAGACTTAACCGTCTCTAATACCACTTGTTGGGTTTGGAGGACCCGGATCTACCAGATCTGACAGCAGCGGAAAAACCCGAACCCCCCGTCATCGACAGCCACGATTTAGTAGGAACGAGGACCAAGAGATAGAGATGCACAGAATTTTTTTTACGTGGAAGCTCCTTTCCAACCGAAGAGAAAAAATCACGGGACACATAGTCCACCAACAAATCAACTATGGCCATCAGGAGAACTTGACCGTCCTCCATTGCCATCCGGTCAACCTTCCTATTGATCGTTTTACTACCCGTCCGCCATCTTGCAGTACTCCTGTAGCCCTCAGACAGTCAACCTCTCGTTGACTGGATTCAACTTGTCGTCCGCCACTGTTCTCCACTGGCCGTACACTGTTCTCCTCCGGTCAACGGAACGTTGACCGGAAATAGTTATCCGAATTTGTTCTCATCAAATCCTCCGATGACAAACCAGTATGTTGGGTTACCCATAAGGGAGTGATATGACCCAACTGGTGGGTCTGAGACTTATGTTGTAGGTTTGATGGAAAGCTGCAGCTTAGCTACATGATAGTAGTTTAGTGGTTGCGTGGAATATAAATATCCTATTATAATTTTAGGGAAAAACAAGCTATTTTTGAACACAAGGGTGTTATGACAGGGGAAAAGTAGAAAGAAACGTTTTAAGCATTCATTAGAAACCTAACTCGTATTTCATTTTTTGCTAATTTTAAATATATTGTTCTAGTTAAAATTTTATATTTATATTATTGGTTGATTGCTTGTCTTCTCTCTATTGTATTTCCTCTTGAGCTTGCCCTCATTTAATTGTGCACGCTTGCAGAGTCCATCAAGCTGCTACGGACCGAAAACAGGGTCACCTAGTCGGCGGATAAACTAATATGATCACCAACTCTAAACAAGAAGCAAAAATCAAATGATTAAATTTTAGAATGCCTATAAATAAACTAATGTGAGAATAAAATAAGAGGTAATAACAATAAGTAGCCAAAACAAATAATCATACAACAAATTAAACGTCTACTACTTAAAACACAACAAGCTTCCACAAATATATAAAATGACATGCGATAGTTAAACAAAGTTTACTAATGAACATTTCAACAAACTTTTGGATAGCAATGTAGGCGGTGAAAAATACGAAATTAATTAACACTCTTGCATTCTCAAATTCTGGTCACTATACAAACATAGTCTCTAATGACTCCTCAGGTCTCCTAGAAGTACTCGGACGGAACCCGTATAATACACAGATAATTTGGCTATCTTTTAGGATTAATGGATATAATCTAGAAGGTAGGGAAAGAGAAGAAGAAGGGAATAACATACAGGATTTTACATGAAAAACCCTCTCTTGAATAAGAGGAAAAAACTACGGGACTCTGGGTCCAGAAACTTATTTTTATTATGATGCACTTGGCCACAAGGAGTTTATAAAGCATGCTCAAGTCTTTCTCTCTCCTTTTCTTCTCTCTATAATGGCTAGTCCAGTGGAAAATATCGGATCCCAATGTTTCGTAAACAATTAGGGTATTTATAGTGATTAGGCCCTCCTTTGGGAGGAGTCTACGTGGAACTGGCGTGTACTGAGGGTCATGCCACCAACTCTGCCAATCAAACTTACCGTGTCAAATACGTTGTGTGCATGCAGGCTTACTTCGTTTGACGTTATTTCTACAATGAGCAGGCGCGCTCTACTGGTCATCATTCTTCTTGCAGTTTGATAGGGTCAGTCACCAAACCTTTGCTATGCCGACTTTGCAGACGGGGTGCCATCCGAGACCCATTTTGGTATAAGTGAACTTTAAGTCCATTACACTGCATGGACTGGTTCTAGAGCTTGGACCTCTTGGGCTTACTGAGTCTATATGGTATCAGGGCCCAACTCTATTGGCACAGATCTTAACAGTGGGTATTGGGTATCAATACCCGTCAACAGCCCCTCATGCCAAAGGGTCTGGGAACCTGGGCCCTTTGGTATGTTCAATGTCGGCGAAAATGTCTCAAACACTATGCGAATGCGTCCTTCTCTCTAGTAAATATCTGAAGACACTTTTGTGAGACTAGCGATTTGATCAAACAGTTCGAGGACTTCTTCAGGCAATTATCCTAATACGGTTGCCTGGGGATCTCCTTCGAGTCCGAGATGGTAGTGTGCCTCTACCAACTGATCGCTATTGATACATGCATCCGAGTCCATCAATGTCCTCGGGCATATCTAGAAACAGGAGTTCGGGACATGAGCATCAAAATGTCTGAGGGCACTCTGAGTGAAATTTTGAATTTTAGGCATTGCTGGGCCTTTCTAAGTAATAGCCATCTTCGCATATTTGTCCAAGATCTAAAAATGTCCCCGGGCCTTATGGGACCAAAGGCTTTGAAGAAGGCTCGTCCAACTCCCTCTAAGTCCGAGAACTTAGTACGCGACGCCACTTGGGCCATCAAAGCGTATTAAATGCGCATTTAATGCAGTGGATGTTGCCTTGGAAATGTAAGCCCACTATCTCTAGCAGCGCACGGGAGGCTAATGCATGGTAAGGGTAATGATGGCGGGCATCTTTTGATTTTCCAAACCCTTAAAATCGGATGTTTGCCTTTTTGCCATTCACCTTTCTTCACTTAACTTCAAAAATTTGCAAGTCCTTTGAAGACACTCTATGCAACCCCCTTTGTGCACTGTTCATCTTCCTGCCTTCCTCATATTTTGATGGCGCCCAGCGTTGCAGATATTGCTTCAACCCTTACGATCTCTGGTATCGACGCCATTCGCACAAGATACAGCATTCCTTCTGAGATGGGGATGCTAGTACTAGAGCCCCATGAGAGGGCTTGTAGTCCTCCAGACGTTTTCATCACAGTTTACACAGTACACCTCAAAAGTGGGCTGCGTTTTGACATGCCGCTGGACCTATACCACATCTTGAGGGATCTCAAGGTCCATGTTGCTCTTCTTCAGCCCAACGCCATGAGGCATCTCTTTTCTCTCTATATTTTTACGTGTTGCCATCAGCAGACCTTCGAGTCCTTGGCCATGAAAGTGATTCTGAGGTTCATGCACGGCCAGAATTGGGTTGTCATTACTCTGCGTTCTGAGTTTGCGGTGCTGCGTGGTGGCAACCCCGATTCCACCAAAAGGTGAAAAGACAAGTTGTTCTTCCTCGCAGTCCATCGTCTTTAGGATATCTCTAACGATTGAAAAAATGTTGATTCCAAGTACTACCAGGACACTACGCCTGAGGAGAAGGCGTTGATGAAGGACATTGTAACTCTCGTACAGTCCAACCTTCTCAGTTTTCACGAGAACAGAGAGAATAAGTGACTAAGGTCCGAGAACTTGGCTAAGGCCAAGTGTGGATCTCAGCCCGAGAACTCTGGCGCTCCTGCTGACCGCCCGACCAAGAAGAAGATGATGATGATGACTGCACATAAGAGTTTGATGATAGAGGAACCATCCGAGCGCCTAAGGAAGACTCAGTGGATCGAGTCCTCGTCCAAACGTCCTGCTATTCCTGTGGAGAGTTCCTCATCTGGTGATGACCAGGTTCTCATTGAGCACCTATTCAGGAAAAAGGTTGCGAGGCCTACAGAGCAGCCTTCTGAGGTTGCGGTCTTGCACATGGAGTCTGCAGTGGCTCCTCCTCCTCTCGCCGAGTCTGTGCCTGAAATCTCCCTTGTTTTTACTGGTGAGATCTCAGATTGGATGGACAACCCATCCGAGGATATCGTTGAGGAGCATGCTGCGGGAGAGGCTGAGGTGACTCGGGTCAATGATGTAGTGGTGATGATTGCGATGACATACTTTGAGACTACTAAGGCTAAGGAGACTGTTGCGACTGTAGAGCCCCCATGTCTTAAAATCTAAATTTACAGCCCGATGATGGTTCCACTTGAAGTCCGGGAGGAGGCCCTGGCCGAGGACGTCGCTAGGGCTCCAAGTGCTAATGAGGCTAAGGTTGGGGCTACAGCACCTTCTGAGACTACTGAGCCCCCTGCTTTTGATCTTGATTTGGGTGCCCCTACGTCCCAGACGAGGGTTGAGATTTCTGTGATGCCTGCTGCTGAGTCACAGGAGTCCGAGACCCTTTGAGTGGAGAGCTCAGTTAGTGGCTCTCTCGTCTCCCAGGTATCCTACTGTCATTCCTCAACTTTTTAGGTTCTTGTTTCCTACCACTCCTGCCCTAATGATTTGGTTTTTTTTACAGTTCCAAGAGTTGGCCGGGAACCTCGAGCGACTTATTAGTGGTGTCACCCAAACTTGTTCTGAGCTGGAGTCCCTGAAGACCACTAGAGACGCCAACCAACGCTTGGAAGCTGAGCTTGTTGAGGCTAAAGGGAAAATTACCTCCCTCAAGGACACTTTGAAGCTTCAACAGATCCAGTACGGATTTCTCTGAGATAGGAACCTCCAATAGGAGGAAGTGTTGAAGACTTCAGTAAAGGCCACGGACATAGCGTCGGCGCTGGAGGGCAAGTACTGGGACGGCATTAACTTGTGTGGCTAAGTGATGAGATTGTTGCGCCTGTAGTTCCCGACGACCGTGTTTCATCCTTGAAATGCCAGTGCCACATGTGCAAAGGACTTGTATGGCCTTTTTGGGAGGGTGTTTCCCAGCCCTTCTCGCCCTGGGCCATCAAGTGATCCTCATCCTTCTGGGCAGCCGAGATCTTCAAGACAAGCAGGGCCTTCTAGATCACGGGGATAGTAGTAGCGGCATCAAGGCATTCCTTCACAGCCAGGACCTTCTGAGGGCTAACTGTAGAGTTTCCTTTCTCTCTCTCTTTTTTACACGTGTACATTATTGTACACATATTGATCTTATAAATAGAATTCATGTTGTTTAAGTGTAAACGTCTTGCTTGTCTTACTCGGATTACTCGAGTGCTTTGTTCCTTCATGACATGTTGTTAAAGAAGTTAGTCTAATACTAACTTAATGTCTAAATCTTTTGACCGTCCTAGGTTGAAGATGCTACCTCTAGGGTCATCGCATGCTTGTCGTTTTAAACCCCCTGAGTTTTTAGCTCAACTTCTAGGATTGCTTGGTATCGTGCCAAGTTTTAAGTACGGTCGCTCGAATATAGTTGAGTTTTAAGTACGACCTCTTAAGTCGTTCCGTTACAGTCACATTTTAAGTTTGACCTCTTAGGTCGCTCGATTACAACCGAGTTTAAAGTACAACCTCTTGGGCCGTTCAGACACAACCGAGTTTTAAATTCGACCTCTTGGACTACTCGATCACAACCGAGTTTTAGAGCAAGTGAAAGAGTTGCTTTCACTTGACTTAAAGGCAGTTTAGGTCTTATAGATCAATGAGATGACATGCAATCATTCAATAAAATGTAAGACAGGAAACAAGTTAAATGAATTCATTATATTCATAAAATGTGTTACAAGCACATGGCATGGTACTTTTTTCCTTACCTGGACATCTATATATATATTTATTGATAATAATTTTTTGAGTTGAGTACCTAAGTCCGGCTACCCCTGAGGCCAATCCAACCTTTTTGGTCCAACTGGCTCTTTGGGCCTCCCAGGATGTGGACGTAAGTCCTCGGACCTCCTGGGCCAGTTTTTGCTCTTGGTCAAATTAGCCTCTCGAGCCTCTTAGGACGTGGATCTAAGTCCTTAGGCCTCTAAAGTCAGTTTGGTTCCTCAGGTCAAATTAACCTCGTGGGCCTTTCGGGGGCTTAGGTCCTCGAACATTTTACCTGACTGTAGGCGCGTTCAGTTGTTCCCCACTAGCATGCAGTTCTTCGCAGCCTTGCCATGCTTCGAGCCCTCTAAAGCACATCTAGGCTTTCTCAAAGCCTTTGCGTGCTGTCGTCCGAGCTGGTCGAGGGGATGTCATGCTTATGATGTTCCACCTCTTGGCTGGTCTACTCACCATCTCCTACTGTTTCAAAAACTTATCTGAGTCTTTGCAGGAAATGGTTGAGGTAGCTTTGACTGATCAGCCATTCGATCTCCACCTGCAGCGTCAGGCATCTCTCAGTGTCGTAACCTCAGTGGTGATGGTAGTAGCAGTACTTTGTTTGATTGCCCCCATCTGGGTTTTTTAACTTCTTAGACCACCTCAAAAATTCTTCGTTCTGGATTCACCTCAGGATGTTGATACGGGAATTGTTCAAGAGAGTCTGGTTCAAAGACTTACTCTTCCTTTTAACAACCTGCTCGAATCTGTACTGCTTTGACCATCCTTGGGAATCCTGGTGGTCCCCGCTTTTTCTTTCTCCTTCGACTGTCCTTGGGTGGAAATTTGCTTCACCATCTGGCCTTGCTGCTTCGTTGGCTTCTCTTTTGAAGACCTGTTTCTAGATCTTTTTAAACTTCTTCGTTTGGAGTTGAGCCATTGTCTTCTTCTCGTTGAGATAATCCCTCAACTCGTAAGAAGTTTGAGTATCCTTTTGCTTCACGCGGGTATTTTTCTTTGCCAGGATCCCTCTGTAAGAGGGTCCTTCTTGAAAGGTAGCTTTTCGATTGTAGTGAGAGTGATGAGGATCTGGCCTTTCTGGGCCGTCGTCTTGGATTTGAGGACCCAAGCGACCTTCAAGTCGTCGTGGGACTTGGTTGCTCAAGGTAACCCGGGTCCTCGCACTTGCTGGCTCACCTTTTGAGATACTTCTTTTCCTTTCCCTTTTTCTAAGACGTTGGGGTCTAGGAGACCTTGGGTGGCACTCCCATTGACTGCCCGTCAAGTTCTGAGAAAAGGGTTTGAATGACTTTCGAGAGATCGTCCACTTTTATTGCCAGTGCCTATACACAAAGGCCTAAACGATCACCCATCCTGCTGCCTATCGGGAGGTAGTTGTCGCAGGATGCCGTATCTTAGACGGATGTACTGGCTTGTACTCGTGTGTTCGTTATTCTCTGACTTCTAAAGTTCCTCTAAAAAATTTTGAAAAATGTGTTAACTTGACTTTTAGTCAATTCCCATAGACAGCGCTAATGTTGCATTCTCAAATTTCGGCCACCATACGGATGAAGACCCAAATGACTCCTCAGGTCTCTTAGATGCTCTCGGACGGAACCCATGCAACACAGATAATCTGGTTATCATTCAGGATTAATAGATGTAATATGGGAGGTAGGGAGAGAGAAGAAGAAAATACACACGATATTTTACGTAAAAAATCCTCTCTTGAATGAGAGAAAAAAACTACGAGATTCTGGGTTCAAGAACTTGTTTCTACTATGATGCGCTTGGCTACAAGGAGTTTACAAAGTATGCTCAAGTCCTTTTCTCTCCTTTTCTTCTCTCTATAATGGCTAGTCTAGTGTAAAATGATGGATCCCCCTATTTGGTAAATAGTTTGGGTATTTATAGTGATCGGGCTCTCCTTTGAGAGGAGTCCACATGGAGTTGGCGTGTGTAGATGGTTATGCCACCAACTCTGCCAATTAAGCTTGTCGTGTTAGATACGTTACGTGCATGCATGCTTACTTCGTGTGACATTATTTTTGCAGTAATCAGGCGTGCCCTACTGGTCATCATTCTTCTTATAATCTAACAGGGTCAGTCATCGAACCTCTGCCATGCCGACTTTACAAACGGGGTGCCCTCCAAGGCCTATTTTGGTCTGAGTGGATTTCAAATCCATTACATTGCATGGACTAGTTTAGGAGCCTGGATCTCTTGAGCCTTTGGGCTTATTGGGTCTCCATAGTATCATGGCCCAACTCTAGGGGCACGATTCTTAACATTGGACCTTAGGTATTAGTACCAATCAAACACAGACAAAAATTAAAAGTAAAAGAACACTAAGGAATTAAAACATACAAGAAACTATAAAAATTACAACTTTGAAAATCAAAATAAAATTATAAAAAATATCATAAGTCAGATCCGTAAGAAGCAAAGTTTGAATAAAAAAATAAAGGAAAACAGTTTGCGGCATAAAAAAATTATAAAAAATAATAATTAAATGTAAAAAAATAATAGTTTTTCCAAATAGATGATTAAATCAAATAAAGGATAGAAATTTATAAAGATAAAAATAATAAAATCAAGATTTTGGATATGTGATGCTTACCTTTTTTTTTATTTTGATTTACTTCTTTTATGTAAAATATTAATAGAAATTAAGATTTTAGGCACTATAGAAAAGAATGCTCAAACCGGGATGGACAAACCCATAAAATAACCCGGTAATCTCCGATCGGAAGAAAGAAAATTGGTAAGTAATCTTTACTTAGTTGATTGAGCTGGCTGAATTATTAGGCAAGAGAAATACGTCCCTCGTGCCTCGTTTGGTCGGCCCCACTTTGAAAGATTTGCAACCTCAACACTCCTTTGCTTGTTTCGATTGACTGAGTAACTAAAGGAAGCAAATATATTTAATTTGACTTGAAATTTATGTCTTAATGCATTATCATATCCTCTATCTTGCTAGTCTCCCGGCAAGTCAATGATAGTTGAACACTGAAAATTATTTAAGGTAAATTAAAACTCCATTTTCAAAGTTCGACGGTTGCATTTAACACATGCAACAAATCTTTAAATACCTACGTGGCCTTAGTAAACGATTATAATCTCGTGAGGATTTTCAACAATGATATCCGCAAGTACCATATGTTATTTATAAAAAACTTCATGAATACTCTCAGACCCTTTCATCGGACGGACAACCTGATTCTAACACATCACTCGAATAGATTCACATCTCGATTAGTCGTAGATCAACTATTTAGAAAGCTCAAATGTGTGTGTTTGAATATGTCTCGCAAATACCCATTGTATATTAGCACACACGAAATTCACTTTTTTTACATCAACTTTGAACATCACAGGATATACATTCTAAAAAAAAATGGTCGAATTTATATGCTACTCTCAAGAGTTAAGTAGATATATATTGAATCAAAGTGGCACGCTCTGGTGTGAAGTCTGTTATAATAAGAGAAATGACTCATCATAACCTTGTGAAAAAGAAAACTTTTATTCGAACCAAACTACACAAAACAAATAATATCAATGTTTATAAGTGGATAATATTTCACCATAATCCTTTCAGATATTTGAAAGTTGTAAGAGAGTTATGGATTTGTAGCTACAAAAGGTGATATAAATTCCACAAAAGCTTTAAGAACAAATATTTTTTTACATCTCCTTTTTTTATTTTTTATTTTTATTTTTTTAAGAATGAAAACGGCTACTTGCATGAATATTAAAATTTTCATACCAACAAAATTTATGGTGCCTTTCAGTACTCTAAAATATGCAGTAGCTTTTACTTGTGTCTACTTTTGTTTTTTTTTTTCACCATGCATCAATTTTTTACCCCTCTCCCTTAAAATTGAATTTATCTCTAGATATATGGGTGAAAGAGTATATAAAATGTTTAGATCAAATTGCCATTGTGCAAGTACCAAAGAAAATAATAATAACCTTTAAATTTGTGCATGTTCAATATAGTTCCAAGTGGCAAGCATACAAAAGAAGAAACAAGTTTAAACTCAAAATATCTAAAAAATATGCCTATTAGTCATTCTAAAGCTTAATAACAATAATAATATATATTTATATAAAAATAGGTACTTAATTTTGGTTGATTCATTCTGAATCATAAACTCAAAATAAGTATAAATAAACTACTTAAAGATTAATAGTAAAGAAAATAATTTTTTCATAATAGGCATTTACGTCATTTCAAATGAAGAATGATTTTAAAATCTCACTCGATTATTGTAAGATGATAATGTATAAACCATTGCACTAAATGGGCAAAGACAAGTCAGGACAATGCAAAATCATGGCTATGCCTCTCAAAATAAAATTATAAGATATTACAAAACATAAAAATAATAGAAATGCTCGAATCCAATATTTCCCAAGATTTTTTTTAATTCAATGCTAACATTCCCGTCCTATTTCATAATTACCTAACAAAATTTAAAAATTTTATATTTTTTATTTTTTGAATAAAGAAAGAATAATATTTGAATGGTGTGCATGAACATACATTCCCACCCCACCAAAACCAAATATCATTCTCGATATAAATACAACCAACAAAAAGTATAGGCAAAAGGGGGGGAAAAAGGTACCATAAGATGTGCCACCGAGTATAGAAAATTAAATCAAAAAAATGTTAAGAAAGAAAAATATAGACATTCAACAAATTTTTAAAAGAAAATCACTTTAAAAGTAGTAGTTTTGCTAACTGGAATGACTTTATATGAGCAAAATAAGGATCAAGAAAGGGTTTCAATATATATTATTTTTGTGTCAGGACAATAGTTATGTAAATTGTTTTTCATGATTAGGAGTGAGGATGGATGAACAATAAAGGGTAAGTCTCATCCTCATTGTTAAACGATTCTTTCAAGGGACCCGCTTCTTTTTCTTTTGATTTTTTTCTTTTTGACACAACTTCTTACACCTTATTTTTTAAGTAAGAGATTTTTTTCCCACATCTATATATTTCCTTTCTCTACCTCTATCTCACTCAACTTATCACTTACTTTAGGAGATTTGGGGTTTATAAATTTGCTAATGATATACCTACTCCTAAGTATAGTGATAGCCTAAACTTATTCAGGATGGGACATTGGTTGTGCAATAAACTTTTCCTTCTCTTGGATGATTAATGCTCGAGTCAACTCAATTAAACTAATATCAAAGGCATCTAATTTTTTTGTAGTCTAGGCAATGACATTGGCACAACGTCCCATACCATAACAAATATAAACTTAACTTAAAATTAGTAATTTCATAACATACAAAAAAATAAAATTGTTCTAATATAGTGTCAAAATTTTTCAATTTGACCCCTATCTTCACTAACCTACTCAACCACAATGTTAAACAACTATCTTATGAATATGCCACCATCACATAGCAGTACAAGGATGGCCCTAGGAAAGGGAGTTATTAATTGTTTTATATACCCAAAATTTACTCAACTATATTATTCATTAGTTCTCAACAATATGCCCAAAATACATATTAAAAATTAAAATCCTATGATCCTCCATACAAAACACTTATTGGTGCATGACTCCCACAAAAACTAAGCCAGCTAGTCTGAAAAAGGACATGATAAGGTGAACTGAAAACTCGATAAGTAAATAAAGAACCATACAATAAACATTAGCATAATGAATATATAACAAGGAGAAAATGAATCAATGAGTAAAATACATGAAGATTGGTTTGCACTTAACCTCATAAACTAAGGCCACGCTCCATGACTTAAATCCAATGTCTATATATCATCCTTGTAAATGGGGTCTTGCCTACTATTATTACCTATGAGTGGGCCACATACAAGCCTATCATAATATATTTGTAACATACACACTTTTTATTAATTTCTTAATATGGTTTATTTTGAATAAAATATAAAATATATCAAAGAAATAACATCTTTTCAAAAATGAAAGCAAAATAAATTTTCAAATAGTTTTTATAAACTAAAATATATAGATTTAATATTGTTCTTAAGAGCTTTTTACTTAAGAGTTTTTAAACATGCAAGAGTATTATTTTCAAGGTTCTTGCAAAATACATGACATGTAAGAAGAATACTTTAAATATTCTAAGATTTTAAAAATTCAGATCATATGTGAAAATTTTAAAAATATCATCCAAAATGTAGATCATATGTTTTAATTAGATGAAAAATTATATTAAATTTTAATTTTGAACCAAAATATCTATGTAAGCTCTCTCAAAATTTGGATAGAAGCTTTGGAATTGATCATATATAATTGATATTGGAATCCCATATAATCTCACAACCTCACTAGTGTAGAGTTGTGCTAAACAATCTCTCATAAATGTAGTCCTTACAAAAAAAAAAATGCATTGGTTTCATTAATCAATCCACTATTACCCAAATAGAATCATTATTCCTTGCTGTTCTTAGATAACCAACAATAAAATCTATCATAACATGATCTTATTTTTAACTAGGAATAGACAAATGTTGCAAAGTCCCAGTGGCTTTCAATATTTCATCTTGATTTGTTGGCAAAAAATATATATTCCAAAAAAGTTACTATTTTTCACTACATATTCCTCCACTAAAAAGTTTTCTCATGTTCTAATAAATCTTATTAATCTATGAATGAATTATATACTTAATTGTATACGTTTCAATCAAAATCTCCTTTAAATCCCCAACATTGGCGGCATAAATGTAGTCTCCAAACCATTTTACTCTATCCGCTTGAACACAAAAAATCTCCCGTGATTCTTTGCTTAAATCCCTGAAAATATCCCTTAGAAATGGATCCTCTAAGTGGGTCTCATTGATCCTCTCCATGATCACCAATTATACTTAAAATTACAATAATATTATTTTTGAATATTAAGAATAGAGCTGAATATTACAGTCATTTATTTTATCTAACATATTCCACTCTTTAATCATCAAGTGGCCCATTATGTTCGCTGACTTCCGACTTAACACATCAATGACTGTATTCACCTTTTTCAGTTGATACTTAAGATAATATAAATAAAATAAATAGAAACACAAACAGGTTTCAAGCAAAATTTAGTTTGGATAATATTGATGATCTAGTGATTTAAGGGTTCGACATCTCATGCGGGCTTCCATTATTAGGATTGGAATATATTTCATCATATTCATTGTTATGTAAAACTTGAAATTAAATTTAAAAAATTAATTCGTGGATAGTTCACCTGTCATATACTTAAAAAAACAAGAACTCATAATATGCCCACTAACACTCATGAATTGACCTACCTTTAAATTATCAATTCCACCACCGGGATTGAAATTCCCCCCTTAAACCCTCTTTCTACCATGACACCAAACAAAAGAGAAGAAAAGACAAACTACGTAAATACTTGCATTCTTGAAGTAATATTGCATAAGATAATCTAATTTATCCTTAGCTCCTGAAGTGCCTTATGGATCCCTTTAAACCCTTTCCATGTGTATTGAGATTTTTGCCTCAACAAAACCATAAAACAAAAGGACGAAATTTTTTTTTCTTGATTAATGCATGAGAATTATATGCAAAATTATCAGATGGGATAGTTTGAAGATTTCCTTCAAAATAAGTTACGATCGAACAAGTTTTGGATAATTAGTGTCCACAGCAAAATTTTATCAGAGACAACATGTACAGCTTCAAATCTATGCCAAAGGGCAGCGTCTCCAACAGGAAAAATAAAAGATGAAAGAAGAGATCTCATGCCAACACATTTACAATATCGCATATCTGCCGGCTCTGAACTCCAACAAATTCACCTCATGATTTTTATTTTCTGGACAAAGGAAGAGGCATAATTTTTTCCACAACAATCACGAACGCCAAGAACCCAACAGGCATAGAGAAATTGGCCATACCGGATTACTTGGGTCAAGCAAAGAAAAATTCTCAACACCAAGACCAGCAATCCCTTTGAAATCATCAGGCCCTGTTAGAGAGTGCCGGGCGTTAGCTATGAGTATTTTTCTTTTTTTTCCTTCCTTTTAAAGTCATATGAACTCTACAAGTATATTCAGAGATTTCTTTCAAAATAGAAAAATTCTCACGGACACCGGCAATACCTTCAAAAAGTTACAAAAAGAAGACACTATTATAAAATAAATAATAATAATAATGTCTTAAATGCAACAACAATCCCAAATAAAAAGAAAACAAATACAAAATTCCTATTCGACATGCCTCGTCCAGTGGTTCCCTTGCTCGTATGCCTAATTGATTTAGCCACGAGTCATGACTCAACCAGTCTCGGGGACATTAAAATTGAGGAAGACATCACCACAGCAGGTTGCGCATCCAGATTTCAGAAAATGATCAAGTCAAGCTCATCGTAACACCACTGTTTCAGTTAATCGCCTTTGGACCCCTCGTCTTCGAGACAGAATCAAGCTCTCAGCTTCTGCGGGCACGATCACGCCAAGATCCTTGTTGCTTCGCAAGAACCTATCATCAGTTCATACCATTTGCTTTGTTAATAACTAATGATGCTTCTCACTAGCACTAAGCATAAAAACAACAGTTCTACCGCTCCGGGTGCAGATAACGAGAGCGGCGGCATACCTTGTCGCTCATTAGACATGCGGATGGATCATCGTCATCTAACTCCCGTTTCTCTTCCTTGCTCTGGTGTTCGCTTTCTGGTGCAAGGGACGGTCTAATAGCGGGTGCACCAAACATAGCCTCGTCATGTGCGGCCTTGATTTCTTCCTCCCATTTAGCCTTATAAGTTTTTTGGGGAGGGGACAGATGTGAATAATTTGTATTTGAAAGTAAATACTAATCCTTGAGGATGATTACCCTATAAAGCTCACTGGGTTACATCGGACTTTCATGAAATCAGAACCAAAGGCAAAACAAGAGGGGGGCAAAGAGGGATGAGGTTTCAGGAATACCTTCACATTAGAAAACCGGAAGCTTTGACCAATATGCTTGACTAAAGCTACATCATCATCGGCAGCTACACGAAGAGCACAAGAAATATACCGTCAGCACATGGCTCTAGTGACATTGGAATAATAAAGAGATGCTAGACTCAACTCGAAAAGTAGTGAATGAAAAAGAGCAGATTACAAACTTAATCTATGTCGTGAAAGAAATAAGGAACCGTGAAACTCGAATTTGACAAAATAACAAGAACCAAAATGCATTATGAGAATCAAACGTATGATAAAGTCATATGCGGTATTCTTCATCAATGAAGAACTTCATCTAGCCCATAGAAACCATTCGTGCTACCAGATTCTAGAATACTTCAGAGGTTTCTACAACAGTTCTAAATTAGCATCAAAAGTTTGGTGTGATTTCCAAAATATTCCTTTGCAGGGACTTCTAGCAATTTGAATTTGTTATTTAGGGCAAAGAAAGATTTGAATAGGCTATGATTGTCAAAAGATGTGAAGTAATGAGAGCAAGAGCTCATACAGCACCGAATAATGTGACTTGGGGATTTTTGATGGTGGTGGTGGTAGCAGTGTAGTCTTCATCATCACTAATGCTGTACTTTTTGTTCAAAACATACAGCATTATCACATTGTTGAGAGAGTTAATAACAATGATAATTCTGACGGGATGTGTGGAACACAGATGTTGATATGAATACATGGTCATTCTACGAGAAAAAGAACACACATGAAAAAAAGGTCAGAGGTGCCAATAGAAAGAAAAAGCGCAAGAATAATTTGAAATCATTTCAAATGAACAACTTCTAGTGCACCTATTAGGAGATGGAAGAGCTTGGAAGAGAATATTATTGAAAGAGATAGAGGAAGACCAAAGCCAAGTTCGAAGGAAACTATCAGACGCAAACATGTGCCTTCGGAGAAAGGTACAACCTGATAATATAGTTGAATGGAGGTGACAAATTCATTTAGCAGAACTAATCCTCTTATTCGGAAAAAGCTTTGCCTTTTTTCGTTTCAGTTTCGGCTATTCCTACAGCATAAAAGCCATTAACACTGATATAGAAGTGCAATATCCAAGGGTCAACGCTATTATGACATATTAACAATATAGATTATGCTATTTGTGTATATTATAGATATCCCACTTCTATTTTATAAAGAAAGGGTGCCTACTTTGAAGGGATCGAAGTTACTAGACTGGGATGACTGTTTTAGCCCAATCACTATAAAATTAAATTATCTCAATTTAAAAATTAACATATCATCCAGCTATACCATAACTAATCAACAATAAAGAGAATGCCGGGTAATTCAATGAACCACAGAGGAAAACCTTGTCTTTGAATGCAATCTCCCAAAGTCAAAAGAGGTACCCAGATTTTACCTTCTATTTCTTCATCATCAAGAGAGGCATCCTTGTCAAACTCAAACCGCTCCCATCCTGAGCCACTTCCTATTGTTGCATCCTTTTGAGCTGCAGTTAAAATAATACTCACGATGTTAAAACAAGAGCAATATAGAAACTCATGTTACAAAACAATATTTGATAATACAATTTAAGCAATTTCCTTTGCTTATATAAGGGCACAAAGAATATGACCATCAGATCAACACAGTAGACAAAATTGAAGCTTACGGGAAGCAACAACCAATTTACACCTCTAAATGGTCTCTACCTCAAGATATGAATCTTGTTCCTCCATAAGATACAAACATTTTTAGTGCTGTGATTGGTTAAAATTTTAATAAGTAAAACTAAGAAAAGGTAAAAGTAGGGTAAGTAAAATTATAGAAAACTATGAGATTTATT
This sequence comes from Nepenthes alata, assembly GCA_028571085.2. Lineage (NCBI taxonomy): Eukaryota > Viridiplantae > Streptophyta > Magnoliopsida > Caryophyllales > Nepenthaceae > Nepenthes > Nepenthes alata. Next base: position 16,398 of record JAOVVI020001560.1, read on the forward strand.
TTCTGGTTTGCACGATTTCAAATAATGAAAATCTTAAATTTTTTCTGTGGGTCCCACTATGCTTATTAGAGATTTCAACTTTTCCTAATTATTTTGCGTGTTTTGAAAGGAAAATTGGGGAATTTTAACTTGATAAAAAATAAAACAATAGGCCTCCACAATTATAAACATTTTTGCTTTCCACAATTCTCCCATTGGCTAACCAGACATAAAATATTTGAGAATCACTAGTTTTTCACCCTTTTACACAATTTTGCACTTTAAAAGGAGTAAACCAAGCATGGTGTAAGAGAATGAGTTTGCAACCACTTCAGAATTACAAATCTGCACCTTGCTTCCCATTATCAATTTATGAAACATCATTCAGCTTGGAAAATGTTGACCCATACTTCCAAGTTTTCTTGTGCCATGAAGCTTAGATAAGAGATCACTGACTACAATATAGTCACTCAAATAAACACATGGGAGCTCAAACTGTTTATGTCAAGGATTTTTCATAAGATCCCAACTAGGTAAATTCCCATTATAGAAGCTCAAGAGTTTGGTAAATCAAGAATGGGAACAAGTTTCTACTTTGGGATTTACAGAATATAAGATGTGGGACAATATACCAGTTTCTGTAAGCTGAAGCTTCATCTTTGCTTTGACTCTTTCAGCAGATGTCTGTCAAAACACCAGGGAAAATAATAATAACAATTTGTTTTATCCTACACGATAATCAATTAGGTAGAGAGCAATATCATATCGAACACTAAATATTTAGCTACTCGACAATTGCAAAACATGTGAAAATGTGGGGCTGCACTTGCAACTTTTAACGGCTTACTCTGCTTACACAAGCATCATCAGCATCTGCCAAAACTACTACAACAATGCATATGTCATACAAAGGAGAAATAGTGTATAGCATAATCCTTATCGATCAAAAACCAAAAAATTTAATAAGACATCACAAATAACAGTACAATATCCAGAAAAAACAGAAGTAAAAGGACAATTATGAAAAAAAGATATTAGGGTATGGGCAGAGCAAATATAGAAACAAGTAATCAACCCAATAACATTTGATGAAATCTGCAACATATATTTGTCTCAAAGCAGGTTTACTTTCTTTCACAAATTAGATAAACATTATTATGGTTCCAAAAGTAGGCGTGCCAAACTATACAAGTTTCTTAAAACAATAAAAGAAAAAATTTTCCCCTTGAGCTCTTAGAACATCACGATCTTCCCTGACTCATATAGAATCATGAGCCACAAATCCACACTTGGCCCTGCCAAAACAATAGCGTTATTTTCTGATTGGTAAAGATAATATATTTGTTTATATAGAGGATGAAGGCACTGGATAGGACTATGTATCTATCCCTAAAAATATTCTAGAAATCAGCAATAGAAAAAACTAAAAGGGAAAAAAAGAATATCATCCAAAAAAGAATAGTAGCCAAAAATTCAATATACATAAATCACCGTCCCTTAACGAAATGGGCAAAGTAAACAGGCAATCGAAAAACTACTCCCAAGCCTAGAGATGAGTTCTAATGGTATTGTTTTGCACGCACTGAAACCCCACCAAAATTTATGCCGCCAAAGTCATAGGATTGGTTTGACCAACATGAAGATGGATTCTTCAATCATGACAACATAACAACAAACAGCATGGCCAAAAGCGGCTTCCATGCCAGATTCTATGGTATCCCAGGGTCAGCTAAAATCAGTCAATGCATATGGTCCAAAAGACATTTTAGCACAACAGTCCCACAAATAACTCTACTGCTTCTGACATCTACAGAGATGAATCCCAACCATATATATATTTAAAACTTATTGAAAAAGTGCATATAGATCTAGCAAGCGGGTAAACTACCGCATGCCAACAAATATCAATAGAGCTCTATGAAACGGATGCCACCTATATGTGTATCGAACTAATGCTACCCCCTTTCCAGCGTAAAAAAAGCACTTCTTCAAAACTGAAATCAGGCAGCAGGCAGCAGGCAGCAGGCAGCAGGCAACAGCAATCAAATGAAAAAACATTACCATGGATAATCCACATTGGAAGCACACAACTTATCATACTCCGTTAGATCACATGTTATTATGACAAGTCAAATATAGTTTAGTCCTATGTCCATCCACGACACACAACTCCGCAGTTACATGCAGACCTGTAGACAAGCTTTACACAAATATGAAGTCATTGACAACCAAGATAATTGGATTTCATCCCAAAGCGCGGCATGCCCATAAAATGAATACAAGTTATAACACATAAAATTCAAATTTATGGTCCATTCAGAGCATATACCATCTTATCATATCCTTCAATTAACCGCGCATAATAGAATGCCCCATCCCTCTCCTTCTTCCCCATTTTCCCTCTCCTTCCCCCATCTCCTTTGCCCTTCTCTGACTTCCAACCTCTGGGCGACAAACTCCTATTCCTATCTCTTCCTCTCTCCCTTCCATGCTTTTCTTCAACACAGAAACTTCTAGAATTGCTTCTCCTCCTCCTACCCCTCCTCTCTTTATCGCTTTCTCTCTCTATACTACGCGTCCTATGCAGTCCCCCCGATCGCCCTGCCTCCTCACCAGACAGGCTTCTTGACCGACTTCCCCTCCTCCTCTCTCTATACATCTCTCTCTCTCCAGTTCTATTCCTATTCCTACTACTCCTTGAATGCGTCACCCTTTCTCTATCTCTCCCTCTACTTCTCCTCCTTGAATTCCTGTCCCCATCGCTATCCTTATCTCTCTCTCTCTCAGTAGCAGAAAGGGTTTCAATTGAGGTCGGTTCTTTCTTCTTGAGCTTGGTTTGGATGCTTTGGAGCTGCGCTTGTTTCTGGAGGTCATTTAACTTTGTGGCGTTCGATGCTTTCACGAAATTGCCGAGGAATGAAGATGACGATGAGGGCAAGGCTGACCCCCTCGATGGTGGCTCGTCGTAAGCAGTGGTCATCGTGGTGGAGAATCCGAGTCCTTGCTTGAATCGGGCGGCGCCACCGCCCTTGCGGGTGAGCTCGTCGTAATACGCTGCCGCCTTCTCGTCTTCCATTGCTGGTTTTTGGTTCTCCCTACAGGAGCTCCACCTGATTTCTCCTCAACTTCGATGAGCCCAAAACCCGTTTCAACAACCTTTGTGTTTAAGGAGATTTTGTCATTTTAAAGTAATTGACTGTGTTAAAATTTAAATTTATTCAAAATAAATAAATTTGATTAAAATTGGATTGTTTGATACATCGAATTTGATCAAATTAAGATTTTAAATAATTTGATCAAAATATAAAATATTATCAATAGGCACAGCTATAAAATTAGAACCGATTAATTTTTTAGATAAAGGCACAATAAAAAATGAGAGTATCCAATTTAATCTTATTAATTTTAAAAATAATATTATTCTAATAGATTACACTTTAATAAAATCAATAACATTTTATATAAAAATTTTCCATTAAAATATAAAGTTTTAGGATATTCTATCATCAATATTATAAATTTGAAATATTGTATATTTTTAAAAATTTTAAATAAATATATTAAAAATAAAAAATACACATCAATCGACTTAAACCGATCCAATTCGACTCATAAATTGATACAATTAAAACTTTTAACCCAAGACGATGAATTTTATCCGATCCAATATAATTTACTAATTATAAATTTTTATCTAAACCCAATCGATATTCAACTTAGACTCGATTTTAATCGATTGTAAAAATACAGCTCACAAAAATGAATAATTTTTTTTATGGATAATTAAAACTATACAAACAAAACTCCAAAAAAGAAAAAAAAAAAGCCACCAAAGAACGACGCTCCAGCACTAACCCATCAACTCAAAGCATAAACCATACCACTACGTACTTCCATATCTATTTAGTCCAATCACCTCTCATGGAAGCTCTAACTTATTAGACTCATTATTATTATTACTACTACGGAGATCATTTTCTGTTTTCAACATCTAATATCCCTTTGTTAGCCATATTTGACGCTACTAACCCCTTAGTTCCAAGCAACTGATATTTGGAGGCCTAACTAAATTCAAACTAAAGTTCACAGGCCTAACGTTGGCAATAAAAAGATCAGGCCGTTACCCATCAACTCCTCTAAATTATCAAAAATCAAGACAGGATCATTGCAAGGAATATATGGGATAGCAGCCTTAATCCCATCATCCTCCCATGTAAGGAAATCCATCACGATCTCACTCGAGGTCACGGCTCGTCCAAAACTCTATCCATAGGTTTATATATCATTTTAGATTTTAGATGACATTATTCTACATTATGGCTAAGAGTTTTATAATGGCAGCATCTTGAAGGTTTCCATTTATACTCTATATTATTTTCGACATCAATATCCTCTAAGAATTATAGTTGCATCCAACCACCGGCAAGATCAAGCCAAGAAGATTAGCCTTGCTTCCGATATAATGCATTTTAGATGAATACCGTATAACTTAATGTGGATAGGCAGAGTCATATACTCCTTTTTTGAGAGAATTATCCCTGACTCTAAACTTATAAAAAATAAGGGATTTTTTCTCAAGATCAATAGCCTATTATTAATAACTCTTAACATATTAGCACAACCATCAAACTTGAAAAATTAAAGCCCCTACTAAATTGCCAAAACTTGCTTACGGTTGAATCTACTCCAAAACTTATTAAGAGTAGCTTTCACAAATGCTAACACCATTATTCATTTCAAAAAAGTTATCCAACCAATGTTTTATCCTAAAGTTTGATACAAATTTGGGCCACTTCCCTAGCCGGACAAATGACTATCTCATCCCCTTAATATATTGTGAAAAGTACGATAAGCGAGTACCTCTAAAATTATTGGACAATTGGATTACATCAACCTAAGATTCAAATATCCAAAGTGACTTAAATTTATAAAGTAGTATTAAAATAGTCGATTCGACACACGGTGTATTGGATTTACTATGTGAAATCGATGCATCTAATGTTGAAAACAAGGGCAACTAGACACGTCCAGAGACTGCTAAATGACTCAGCCCCAACCATCCTCAACAATATCGGATTCCGTAGATGCTTGGCCGAGCCCCAGACTTATCAAAGGCTGACACAGGCATCACCAAACCCCAAGAAGTCCAACGCAAGCCTGGGGTCCACCACTATAGCCCCTTCCACACAGCCTTTCCCACCAATAGCTCAACCACAACATTGGCCACTGAATCGATTGTTGGAAATCTCTCTCGTGAAAAAGTTTCGGTCAACAGAACGTTGACCGAATGGACGGTCAATACAGTTGACCGCCTGAAGGATCAAGTTGACCGTCCATTGCTGAGGGTTCTCAAGACTACTGTGAAGACAGTCAATAAGATGTTGACCAGCCTGGATGGCAGGACAGTCAACAAGATGTTGACCGGATTGGCGGTTAACACTAATGTTGATCGGTCCAGTGGAGAATGCAGATGGCCAATTTCTCGCCGTCGGCCTGGCAATCAAGAACGACGCCAGCTTAGCAAAATTGGTTTGGAGATACGTGATCTCAAACGATTTTCCAGGAGCGGTTTATTTTTTGACAGAGCATATTCTGTCTTTGGCTCTTCAGATTATTGTCAAAAATTTTTGTGAGTGGTTACTGGTATTAAAAGTAAGTATTGTAACTTGTTATATATTGTGCGAGACGTGAGTGTAAGTTTTTTTTTTCAATTAACACAGAGTGTTAGAGTTAGAGAAAAAGTGTGAAAGGAGGAGTAATTGTAAGCAATTGTGTGTGTGCATTGTTGTTGCTCTGTTTTTCAATTTCTTCTTGCTCTCTACTGTGTAATAGAAAAAATTGTCCCCAAATCTCTCACATAGTGAAACACGTTCTATGGACGGATTGTCCCGTAATTTTTTCCTTAGTTGAAAAGGATTTTTCACGTAAAATATTGATGTTCATTGTTCTTCTTCATTCATTTATTTCTTCACTGTGCTATTTTATCGGAAAAGTAGGCCGCCCTCTTTCCAACAAGTGCTATCAGAGACAGGTTCCATACTTCATCTTAATGGCATCCTCATAGTCAAAGAATCTACCGTTCAGCGTTGAAAAGTTCAACGGGCAGAGCAACTTCATTCTCTGGCAAGAGAGGGTGAAGAACACTCTAACAAGAGAGGGGACAGTGAAGGCATTGAAGAAAAAGGACGACAAGCCTGTAAATCTGACTGATGATGAATGACAAGATGAGAGAGATTTTATAAATTATACCATTAAGTTGTGACTGACGGACAACACTCTCCAAGAAGTCCTTGGCAAAACTGATTCGGCGGAGGTCTGGGAAAAGTTAGAGAGTCGTTACAAGTCTAAATCCTTGACGATCAGGCTTCATATTAAAAAGTAATGTTATAGCCTGCGATTGTCGGAGGGAGGGAGCTTTGAGAAACACTTGGACGAGTTCAACCGAATATTGACACAGATGTCCGTCCTTGACGAAGAAATTAAGAAAGAGGACAAGGCGTTGGTCCTGCTGGCCTCCCTGTCGGCCTCTTTTGACCATATTGTTACAACCTTATTGTTTGGCAATGATACATTAAATTTGGATGAGGTTATTGATTCCCTGCTCATGAACGAGTCAAAAAAATCACAAGGAACCCCGACGTCTGAGGTACTTGTGACAGAATCAAGGGAAAGAAGTAGAGGCCGTGGTTAAAAGTAAGAAGATAAAGCCCGTTGCAAGTCAAGATTAAGGTATCAAAACCTTGAGTGTCACCACTTTGGCAAGAAGGGTCATATTAAAAAGTATTGCTTCAAATGAAAGCGAAAAAATATTGAAAGAGAGAAAGGTGACAGTGGACGGGCAGAAGAGAAGTCCTCTGTATCAGCAGTCACAGCAGGCGGCCTCCTGCTGACTAGTGAAGGAGACGTGACAAACGTGACGGACGATGAGTCCTGCTGGATAGTTGACTCCGGTGCCACCTTGCACATCATGTCCAGAAGGCAGTTATTCACATCTTATACTCCATGAGACTTTAGAGTAATAAGGATAAAAAATGCAAGAACATCTCCTGTTGTAGGCAGGGGAGATGTCATGCTGGTCACAAATAACAGGACGAAGCTAATGCTGAAGGACGTGCGCTATGTCCCTGACATCCGGCTGAATGTCATCTCAGTCGGTCGCCTGGATGATGAAGGTTATTGTAACACTTTCTGTGAAGGCGTGTGGAAGCTAACAAAAGGGTCTCTTATTGTAGCAAGTGGAAATAAGGCCTCCGGCCTATATGTGATGAAGGCCTGTGCAGTGGCCGGAGATGTGAACGCCACAACCAGTATTGGGAAAATGGATCTGTGGCACAGAATGTTAGGCCATATGAGTGATAAAGGGATGTCTTGCTTAGCCAGAAAATGCTTAATAATTGGAGCAAAGGAGAAAGGACAAAAATTATATCATCATTGCTTGGCTGGAAAGCAAATGAGAGTTACATTCCATGGAAAATCATCCGGTCGAAAGGCGGAGCTTTTAAAACTTGTTCACACAGA
>JAOVVI020001561.1:10009-23890 GCA_028571085.2 Nepenthes alata
AAGAGAGATGTCATTTAGGACCAAAACAAATAAAAATATCAAAACAATGCGGAAGCAACTATATATCCAATGTTTATCGCAATACAAAATTACTACGTTATCAGAATATATAAACTTCATTCAAAACTAATCATATACATCCGGAATTCTTCCAGGTCTCCATATTCTTCAAAGATCTTCAAATCCTTGAAATGTTTTTCCTTCTAGCTAAAACCTATCTTCAATCCTTATCGGACCTCAGCATATCTGGAGAGGGAAAAAACAGAAGAGTGAGCTGAAGCCTAACACTGTACCATAAAAGCATGCAATTTAAACAGTTCTATATAAATATATTACAATAGAAGAATATTTAGGCAAACATCAAGAACATATAGTAAAACGAACAAAGACAAACATTAATTTGTCATGAAAGCATACCAAAGGTCTTAACCCGCGCTCAAACTTATTCTCAAATCCCATTAGCTTTATTAACCAAAGAAGAATATTTATACGAATATCAAAAAGATATAACAAAACGAATATGGAAAGATATTAATTTGTCCTGAAAGCAAATCAAATGTCTTAAACCAAGTTTAAATTATACTTATTCTTAAAATCCAACTTTATTAACCAAATAGGCCCAAACTAGTAGACCCTATTAGTTGCAGGAGCGAATAATCGTGGATAGATTATATTTACTCTTCACAATCAAAGGCCTAAACTAAAATATCCCCATTGATGGGATTTATGTTCTGAAATACTGTCCTACGGTATGTCTGAATTCTGAACTGAATCTATCCTTTCAATTTAACGCCCCGAGGAGAGGCAGACCACGTATGACTCTGTGGACGGAGTTATCATCGATTATCACTATAATAATTTAAGGCATGCTGAAAAACCTTACCTAGCTAAATCATATTTTTAGGGCCAATTTCTTACTAACTCACTTAACTGAAAACACATAACTGAAATGCTTATCTGAAATTATTTAACTGAAATGCTCAACCAAGACATTTAACTAAAATATTGAACTGAAACATTTAGTTAAAATATTTATCTGAAGGGATTCTCGCTCATATTTTCTTAGCCAAATTTTCTTCATATCGGAAAGCCAAATTCAAATTTATATATTCAGCCATTCAGATAAGTTCAAAGGAGTTTCTGAAATTCGGTCATATAATTCCATGCAAAATTTTTAAATACAAATTATCTAATAAACCTTAACAAAGCACCAATTTAACACTTACATCTAAAAATCTCAAGTTTCCAAGCTAAAAGTCCCAAATTTGGTTCTTGGGTTTTTATACAAAATTTTCAGACGAAACGTACATAAATCTTGAGCCAAAACTCAAAATCAAAGCCTTAAATCGTAATATATACATACAAAATTACACATTTGGACCGAAATCCACAAATTTTTAAAATTAGGGTTTCAAGCATGCCATTTGGACACAAAACAAACACTGAAACATGAACAAAACACAAAATTGAAGCTGAAATCCACAATAATCATTCATAATCACATAATCTAGCCCTAAAATCAGGGAAAACAAGCAAGATTTATAACAAAGCTTAAAGAACAAAGATTTTAGAGTATAAATATCAAAGTGGTAAAACTAAAAAGTGGTAAAAATGGAAAACAAGGTCCCAGGTACACTTGCCTTGGCTAGAGCTACCGTTTTTCTTACTTTGATCAGAGTGGAACGGGCAAAGTTTCCCTCTTTTCCTCCTTTTCTTCCCTTTCCCCTTCGTGTTTTGCTACTTCTCTCCCCTGGAACCATAAAAAAATGACGCAGAAAAATACGCAAGACACTTTATAATCAGTCGGGCGCTCGAGCGGTGACCAAACTCCACTTGGGCTCACCGCCTTGCCAACGTTGTGCCTCAAGCACACTTAAAAGCACACTTCGAGGGCTACTCGGGCGAGGGTTAGGCCCGCATTGAACCTGCAGTGAGTCTACTTTGCATTTTTGCAGTCCAAGACCTGTTTTGATCCTTTCAACCCAATTTTTGGTATCCTTGGACCCTAATTTTGATTGTATAACCTTAATAGGATATGATTATCATAATTTAAAGTCCAGAATCTTATTTACGAATTAATATTTCTTGGTTTACAACGTCGATTTGCAATTTATCAATTTCGGATCTTTAGGCTTTTCAATCTAATTTCACTCGTACCACTTGACCTTAATTCACCTATTTTAATTTAATTATCTCCCAATTACCATATTTGAAAATCCGAAACCTCACCACCCATATTAATTATATCTTGGAAATCGATACCTTATAGGGCTAACTCTTTTTACTTTCAAACTCACTTTTTCCACATTCTAAATCCAATCTTTTGTCATTATGAACTTAATTTATCATGTTTTGGGACTCGGGTTATCACCCAAATAATGCATATACTAAAATATCAATATTCGGGGTTGTCAATTTTCCATCACGATAGACATTACCTCAGTATTTATACCATCACCACGAAACCTCAGTTTTAGGCACCAGACTCCCTTTCTATCCAACTAGAGGGAAAACAAGCTATTCCAAATCGTATGATTAAACTTCACTTTCAATCTCTTATGAGACAACATTAACTTGTTTCCTTCATACATCAGATCACTACGAACACTACCAATACCTTCGAAGTCTTCAGGATTTATACCTTAACCTCAAGCCACTAATTCTACCTTATCCATTATATTTGGTCATCACCTTTAACTTCTCTTCTCCTCATCCTCGCGGTCCACCGACACTCTTAGGAAAGCCTTTGTCTAAGAGTCATGTTATTTCCTACATCCACAAACATCTCAAGATCACTAATCTCAAATAATCAAGTTAGAGGGAGGGTTAGGATCGATGCATTTCAAAATTTAAATCTTTAAGGCCAAAACTTAAACATTCCCTCCAATCCCAACTACTTCATCTCGCCTTAATCATAGAATAATTTGACCTGGATCCTTAAATCTACATCGATCGGTCTAGGTATAGCCTACATTTAATATCGATTAACCTAATCACTGAGTCCTAGTTCAAGCCAATTTTTAACTTAGACAGACTAGAATACCTAAAACTTAGTTCATCCTATGCCTATACCTATTTATTCGATTAGTCAGGATCATTTCCTAAGTTACCGCATATGATTCAGGTCATTCCCAAGGCATCTTATTTTCTTTGATACCATTTATGACGGAATGGATTCTAATTTCTATAAGACCCTCCGTCAGATAGATTCAGGACAAAATTCATAAATTTAGATCAATAATTTTGTAAAAACTTCAGTAGAATTCTATTTAAAATTAGACAAAAATCTAAATATACAACATGTATATTATAACTTGTATAAGCACGCAACTATTCGAATACCATATTTTAACCTACAACGCACATACACAGGACCACCAATTTGCAATTTTCATCCATGGCTCAAATATAATCCTATCCACTAAATCAAAAACACGTAAGAGATATCATCTATGACCTGTACAGAATTTTAAAAAATGTAGCGAAAGGATTTATATCCTTAACAGAAACCTACGGAAGAATAAATACAGTTCTAATAGAATATAATACATATCGTAACTATTTATACATGATCCTCCTTCAATATTCAGATATTTACAATAATATCATCACTGTCCCAAGTCTTCAGAAATTCTAGGGCTCCAGATCTTTCTTGCTAGCTCTAGCTAGGCCTGATCATCGAGTATCTTCTCTATATCCTTATTTACAGGAGAAAAAATAAAACAGTGATCCGAAACCAAATAAGGTACTAAAACATGCAGAATATAATACTCTCATGCTATTCATAATACAGTAAAGTAGATACAGGTACATTTAAAGTATAAATACAATAAGACAATGATTACAAAAATATTAGCAAAACATAATGCAGACGGTTCTAAAAACTGTTAAAGAATAGGAACATCTACAAAAGCATGAGAAAAGCATGATTCTTCAGGAACAAGTCTTGGAAATCATTATTTATACTTTCATGTAGAACATGAGCGCAAATGAGTAGAAACACGTACAATAATTATGAGAAAAGCATAATTTTTATATAAATAGATCTAAAAAATTATAAATTATGTTAGGGCAGAAAACCACATTAATATAAGGTCAGAAGAATAGAAGCAGTTCATGGAAACAGGAGTAAAGCATGATTCTATTTAAATATGCAACGGTTTTATAAATAGTTTCAAAACTTACGTGTTTCTTCAAAAATTCTAGTTTGATATTCTAGGGACTCAACTAGCGTACACTACTAGCCAAGGGGGTGAATAATTGGAAATAGATTGTGTTTTTACCACATAATCAAATGCCAGGAATAAGAACGATAACAAAGCCCGATTGTGTTTTTGGGCACACAATTTAAAGCCAATGGAGAGGATTTCTCACCTCCAAAGTCAGTTCCAATAACGCCCCAAGGGAGGGCATACCACGTATAACTCAATGGACAGAGTTATCCCTGATTACTACCGTAAAATCCTAAGGCTTGCCGAAAAATCTCACATGATCGTATATCAATCTTGAGTCCTAATTAACAAAATCAGAAAGAATTTTCCTCACATTTTCTTAGTTTATAACTCATCAAGTTTCAAAAATCAGTAAGGATTACACAATTAGTCCTTCACAATGCTAAAAAAATCCACAAAAACTTAATTTTATGGTTATGTATAAATTTCTTAATTATAAATCACAACATGAACAGTACTATTTTACAAACTAACTGTCACATATATGAAATTATGGATTTTTAAACATTAAATCCTCAATTTTTGTATCTAGGCTTTTGATAAATATTTCGGACATAAAACAGATACCAAACACATGATTTACATGAAATCGAAGCTAGATATTACAGTATGTAAATGTAAATATGAAATCTGTCTGATTAATTTACATAAATAGTCTTTATTTATGCAGAACATTTTTAGAGGATAAATACAATTTCAGAGATGTTAAAACACTATAAAAATGGTATATAATGTCCAAAATATACTTGCTTGAGTCTTATCTGCCGTTATTCTTATTCTGATCGAAGCGGATCCAAAGATTTTTTCCATTTTTCTTCTCTTCCCTCTCCTTCCTCTCTTCTCCCTCTCGTGTTTCAGTCATTCCTCTGCTCTCCCAAACCCCCAAATCCCTTTAAAAATCAAAGGGAAAGAAGGCACGTGAGGCTTCACATGACTGGCGCTCGAGCGCCAGTCAAGCGGTCACTTGAGCAAAATTGTGCTCGATGGGGCACTCGAGCACCCTCCTCGTGACACACTCCGCTCCCGCCTTGCCTCGAGCTGCCATCAGGTGCTTGTTAGGCGCTCATTAGGTGCACATCGAGCTTGTTGCACTGAAACATTGTGTTGTCGCCATCTGAGACCCGTTTTGACCCTTCTAACCCAATTTCTCACATCCTTTGACCCTGATTTTGATTATATAACCTTAATGAATCATGAATATCATAATTAAAGTCCAGAATCTTATTTACGAATCAACATTTTTTAGTTTACAACTTTTTTTTCTGATTTACCAATTCCAAAACTTTGGACTTTTGAATCTGATTCTTCCCATACCTTTTGACCATAATTCACCTATTTTAACTTAATTACCTCCCAATTACCATATTTTAGAAATTGGAATCTCACCACCCATATTAACCATATCTTGGAAACCGATACCTTACAAAGCCCAGCTTCCTCTTTCTACTTCCGAACTCAATTTCTCATATTTTAAACATAATCCTTGATCATTACTAATTTAATTTTACCATAATTATCGTATTTTAAAACTCAGGTCGTCACAGCCATCCTGACTGACCAACCATTGAAGGGCATCCTTCAGAAGTCTGATGTTTCTGGATGACTGGTTAAGTGGGCGATCAAATTGAGAGAGTTTAACATTGAATTTTGGATCAGACTAGCCTTCAAAGGGCAGACACTAGTTGATTTCATCGTCGAGACCATGGCCCCAATTGTCAATAAACACGGTGCGGTAGATACGAATCATCTCCCAGAAGGGCTAGAATGGGTTGTTAATGTAGAAGGCTCGTCTACCAACTCAGGTAACGATGCTGGAGTGGTCCTAAGGACCCCGGATGTGTTTGAGGTGAAATACTCCCTAATGCTTGATTTTTCAATCACCAACAATGTTGCCGAGTACGAGGCCTTGTTAGCCAGATTATGACTAGCCAAAGAGTGCCTAGTTAAACGTTTTACTGCCTAGAGCGACTCAGAGTTGATCGTCAACCAGATCAATGGGAGCTTTGAGGTGTGCAACCCTCTCCTGACCCAATATTTGGCAAAGGCGAAGAGTGCGATCTAGAGATTTCACAAGCTTAGCTTGGTCCTTATCCCCAGGACTAAAAATTGAAAAGCCGACCAACTCGCAAGAGCGGTAGCGACTGAAAATTCAAAGCAGTACTCAAGAGACATGTGGGAAGTTTTTAGCACTTCTAGCATAGAGGAATAGGAAGCGATGTAGGTTTCTGATAGCAAAAGTTGGATGATGCCGTGTTAGAGGTATCTTGCAGACGGTACCCTACCAGAGAATGTAGACAAAGCCAAACAGGTCAAAAAGGCGGTTGACCGGTACAATATAGTTGATGGAAGACTATATCGCTAGGATACTCGACTCCATGCCTCTAGTGCCTTACCCATGAGGAGGCCGACTATGCTTTGAGCGAAGTCTACCTTGGGATCTATGGATCGCACATTGATGGCAAGAACATAGCATTCAAAGTTATGCACCAGGGATACTACTAGCCAATGATGAAGAAAGACGCCCTAAAATTTGTGAAGAAGTGTGAGAATTTTTAGCTCCATGGCAATCTTCACCACCAGCCGCCCACGGAGCTGAGATCCCTCCAAGCAACTTCGCCTTTTGCGTAATAGGGGCTCGATATTCTTGGCCCATTCTTCATTGCAACCAGGCAAAGAAAATTTATCATTGCGGGCATAAACTACTTCACTAAATGGGTTAAAGCCGCTCCGTTGGCCAAAATCATTGAGTATAATGCCATGGAATTTACCATCAGAGTATAGTAAGCAGACTTGGCATTCCTGAGGTCATCATGACTGACAACAAAACCTAATACTCAAGAAATTATTTTATCAAGTGTTGCACAAGTCTGGACATCAAATTGGTCCACACTTCGGTAGCGTAACCCCAAGCAAATAGGTAGGTAGAAGTCAACAATCAGACACTGCTACATGGTTTGAAGATCAAGTTGGAGGACATAGGGGGCTCCTAGGTCGACGAACTGCCCTTGGTATTATAGTCATACTAGACAACTCTCAAGGAATCAACTCATAGACACCTTTCAGTCTATACCATGGGATTGAGGTTGTGATACTAATTGAGATTGGGCTCCTAAGTCTTAGGGTCGAAGCCTTCAACCTACTAAGCAACTCCCAAAAGATTAGGGAATACTTAGACTTGCTAGAGGAAGTCCACGACACCACCAGAATGTGAACCACCTACCAACTATGAATTGCCCGTTATTACAATAAGAAAGTAAAAGCACGACAATTCAAAATTGGAGACCTAGTTCTATGGAGCATAGAGGCCATGGGCAAAACAGCTAATCAGAACAAACTCTCCCCGAATTAGGAAGGCCTAATTCTTGTCTCAATCGTTCCATAGAACAGAGCGTATAAACTCTGAACCAAAAATGGCAAGTTGGTTCCATGAACAAAGAATGTGGTCCACTTGAAATGCTACTTCTAATGAAGGCCCAAGTAGGTCATGTGTATGATCATCAAACTGCTTGTAATAAATATTCATACATTAATAAAATATGTTCACCTTTTTGCATGTTGTTGTGCCTATGCATCTTTCTCTTTTCCATATGTATGCTTGTGTGTACGTTGCATGAATACGAATGACCTAAACTGCTTCTAAGTCAAGTGGGTCTTCACCCACTTGCGTCTAAACCTTGGCCCCATGCCAGGAGGCCATAAGCGGTTGAATTAAACCTTAGCCCCATGCCGAGTGGCCCGTAAGCGGTTGAAATAAATCTTAATTCCATATCAAGTGGCCCGTAAGCGGTCGAATTAAACCTTAATTCCATACTAAGTGGCCTATAAGTGGTCGAATTAAACATTGGTCCTATACCACGCGGCACATGGATGATTGAAGTAAACCTTAGTTCCATCCCAAGTGGCCCATTCGTGGTTGAATACAAAACCTTAGGGGGCTAAAACGGCACACGCAACAACCTTCTCCAGCAGGAGATAGCGTAGTTAGTCTATATCGCTCGATAAGTCAGAGCAGAATGAGAGAGAGCGAACGCTCCAGCGAAAGCCAGGACACCGAGAATGATAACTAGGGCTCCGCCGCCTGATACAAAAGGCACAACCCATCCAATAAATGATATGTTCATATACAAAAGGTTTATACAATGCCACATGCACAAGAATCTATCAACACTTGTCCTGGTGGCTCCTTGAGGATGAAGGATCCCTATAATCCTTCGCCCATGACTAATCAGATATCTATCTAGCTTTGATCAATGAGAGGCTTTGACGTTCCTTGAATCCAAAAGGCCGACTAGAAAATCGGGATCTACGAGGGAAACGATATGACTGCTGAAGTTGATCCTACCCTGAAACCGCTCCTCCAGGGTAGGAGCCACCTCTTCAAGGCAAAGTCTTGTCCTTAGCTCATCCTCGAGAGCCACGATCCTCTCCATGGCTTGAGTATGCAAGTCATAAACCACCTACAATCTAGCTTTAGACTTTGACAAGGCCCGATCAAGATAGTTGGCTCGTGCCTGGATCTGCAGTGCCTCCCCAACTGCTGCATTAACACAACGTCCCATGCGTTCAGCCACAAGATCAGCTTGAGCTTGCATCATATGGGCTATCTCATCTCCCTGAGAAGATAGAAACTCATCTAACTCATGAGACCTCCTTCCTGGCTCAAAAAGTGAAAAAGGGAGTTAACAGTGTGAAACTACAAACGATCAATTGTGTCTCTACAAGCTGAGGAGAACATACCTGATGAAAGGGACCAGTAGGTTCCTGCGAGGGGATAGCTCTCGAGTCACCCTGGGGGTAGAGACGAGGGAGGCCTGGATGATTCCACTCCTCATCCGCATCCACATTAGCTATTCCCTAGTTGCTATTCTTGGACCACCTCCTCCCGTTGCTGCTCTCTCCATCAAAAGAAGGCTCCAGCGTAGGAGGAGAGGCCACCTCTTTTCCAAAGCTAGGAAAATTGGGGATATCGATCATATTCTCATCAGCCATGATAAAGGTAGAGAGGATATGATGCAAAGTAATAAAATGAACCGCACGGAACGTCACAGTTATATAAGCAAAAATTCCTGCCTAAAACGGCATCGCTGCTGGATTCAAAGGGTCGTGTCATTTTTTGTTCAAAAGTGACACATGTCTTTACCCGATTGAACCTGCCTGTAGCGCACAAGGGCTGGCATCACATCTCTGAACAACAAGACTACGACGGTTAAATCTCTAATACGCTTGGCCAGTCTGCGCAAAGTGCAATAAGCCGAACGGTTGGCCATCGCAAAAAGAAAAAATGGAAAAAGAAAAGAAAACTGGGCAAAGTCATGGTACTCGATGTGTTAATAATACAAGCTCCTTATTAACAAAGTTTTATTTACAAGTACAATGAAGAACAAAATACAGAGTCCATGCTCAGGATGTGGGATCACTTGGGGGTGAGGCTCTACTCCTGTGCTGGAGTAGTCCACTGAGTCCTCTCACTCTACAACCACACTATTTAAAGGATTAAGAACACCCATGGGAAAATCAGGCGATACCAAGGCGACAATCTGCCTATAGAGGTTGATACCCTCTAAAATCCTGGTTCTCAGCAGCACGCTTGCCTCATCTTGGCACAGACTGACTGACATCTTGACCTCAAGCATGGTGACCTTCCCACAAAATTTACCAACCTGATGCTCAGCCCTAGTAGCCCGAGCCTTCAAGCTCCCCAACCTCTCTCTCAATTCGGCCAACTCTATCTTGAGGGTGATGTTTTCCTCTTGAAGTCTTCAGGCCTGGGAGACGCTCTTGTCCCTATTTTTGGGGCTTCAATGGCAAGAGAATCGGAGCAACTTAGGAGCTTTGCCATCCGGAGAACTTCCTCTTCCCGCTCAACAATCATCTCATTCCTTTGGTGCAAGCCCTTGGACATTGTGCCAAGGATTCTCTGGTCCTGCATGGACAATAACATGAGAACATAGACAAGTTAATCCAAGCCGATAGAGTTGAGAGAAAGAAGAAGCTTCTCTTAAGAACTTATCATAAAAAGCTTGTGTGACTTCTTTTTCTTCAGAGGTCCCTGTGACCCCGAGCTTTGCAATGGGAGTTCCTGTTCTCGGTTGGTCAGAAGGTTGAGTAGGGTGACAGTAGGGGTCACCTCCAGAGTAATCCTCTCTCCCTTGGTAGCACCAGAAGGAATCTCCGCTAGAGCAACTCCAAAGTTGCCCTTGGCCTCTAGAAGGAGAGCGGCGGAGAGACTGACCCGACCAGTCTCTAATAGCCCTATAGGTGGGTCAAAGGTTGGCTCCACCAGCCATTCGGCGTTAGGCGCCAACTTCACTAGTGTTTCCAAATTGACCGGCGACAATGGCTGATCAACGATCTCCCTAGAAGTGACTTCCTCGTTGACTCCCACGTCCGAAGGGATAGTTAGGGCCTCCACCCCAGAGCGCTCTTTGACTCTAGCAAGTTGTTTATCCATATGGTAATCTGCCTCAGTAGAGAATGAGGAGGAAGCCACAACCAGCACTATCTTTTCTTCCTGGGGTTGCTGGGGGAATCTCTAATGGTGAGAGCGCCAGCCTTCCTCTTGGGCTACAATACCACCAGCGGTGGAGTCTTGAACTTTCAAACTAGTGATGGAAGACCCCAATGAGCTTTCCTGGCCTCCTCCCTAGATACCAGGTGATCCCTCCTAAACTCGAAGAGATGCTCCCTCACCAACTATAGTAGCGGATCCACGGCCTCCACCTCCTTCTTGGTGGGCTTCCTGGTGAAATTCTTAGGAACCTTGCCCCAGTCCCGGGATAGGAGTCAGCCATTAGCAACTCATACAAAAAAGAATTGGTCATTCCAATTTTTGACCAATTCATAGATTGTGCCACTAATACGTAGCTCCTAGGGAGATAATGAAATCCCGTCCCCACTTTGGATGAACCAAAACATAACCCTGATGGCCTCCACCGTCAAAAATTGCGAATGATGGCGGAAAAATATACACAGTAAGCAGAGATAACGCACATCATTCACATGAAGTCGTGTGATAGGAACACAAAACTCCATAAGAATGAGGAGAAGCTCCTTTGGAATCGGGAGACGAAGTCCACTTCGTAGGTGAGCCTCGTAGACAGTAATGTGGCATACCAGAGGAGAGTAAGCCCTTTCCAACTCCTTAGGAATCATGAACACAATGTGGGATGAGATATTACACTGAACGTAGAGTTCCCTCTATTCACTGGGAGAAATGATTTGGGAAATTTCAATAACTGGAGGCACCATAAAAGTAGTGCAGAAGGAGAGATGGAGACTTAATATTTTTTGGAGAAAGAAAGGAGTGGGAAAATCTAAACTGTCGCGTGACTTTTATAAAGATCGTTGCCATTGAAGAGCAGTAGCGCATCAAAAAGGCAGGACAATTATAACAAACACGTGTCGATTCCAGAGAGGGTGCAATCAAGTCGTATCATTTGGCGAATTAATTGTCGGGATTGTAACTTTCCTACATAGTGACATGTGGTAGAAAGCAACGGGTCACTTAGAGTGGCATGAGTCCCAAAATGGCTCTGTAGCCCTTTGATTGCTCGTCCGGTGGCATAATGAAACAACACATCAAGCTCAACCTGCACCGTTCTCCGGATTCTAGTGCAATGGTTAACGAATCTAGTCAACTAGCGCATCTTCTTATCTCTCCAAATTTTAACATTGCAGTCAACAAATCCGATCAACGTTCTCTTCCGCTTAGTTCTCCTGATTCTAATGTTACAGTCAATGAATTCAGTCAATATTCTTTTCTATTTTGTCTTCCAGATTCAAGCGTTATGGAGAACAAATCTGGTCAATGTTCTCTTCCACTCCATTCTTTGGATTCAGGCGTTATAGTCAATGAACCTGGTCAACGACCACCTCCCCTCCGTCCCTCTAATTTAGGCATTATGGTCAATAAATCTGGTCTATATTTACTTTCACTCTGCTCATTAGATTTAAACAACATAGTCAACAGATCCGAAGTGAAAAGTAAAAGATAGCAAAACATGCATGGCAATGAGAGATGAACACCAAGAACAATTGTAAGTTTTTCTCATTAACTTTCTCTTTACAAGTTACACGGCCAGTATGGGCCAATACATGACAAAACTTTGGGGAATAGGAAGAGAGATTTATTAAAGATTTGAATGTGGGGAGGCTCGAACCCACATTCAAATCTTGATATAGCCACCCCCACGAAAAGGGGTTACCAAAGCAGCATCCATCATGAAAAAGGGCAACTAAAGTAGTTCAAGCTTCACAACTCGGGACATCTGTACCAGAGAGCATGAACTGTCTAAGCCCTAAACTAGTAGCTAGACAGCAAATGTCCTGGCAGAGCCTAGCTCCCATGACATCACGCCAAGCATCGTGGAAAGGCAATGCTGAGGAGTGTCAAACCCCCCCAATTTATAGCACAAATGAAATCACTAAATGCCAAAAGGTAACAGTGTTGGAAAATCTGCAATTAGTCCAAAAGGCAAGGGAATCACGCCAAAAATAGTAGAAATGAGAATCTGGAACAGATCTAAGGAGACAAAACAGCCAGATGCATCCCATCGTAAGTATGCTAGAGGCTGGAGACCTAAGCCACCGACATGGGGGGTTAGTGATGGGAACATCAATAATGGGCTGGCCCACTAGTCCACAAAGGATAAGTGGCCCAGAATAGATAGTAGCCCATTTAACCCATGGACGGTCAACGCTGTCATTGACCAGCATAGCACAACGAGTAAGCCAGACATGGCCCAAGATAAGCATGGCCTAGTTTGAAATCGGCCCGCGCACACCTTCCCAAGCCTCAGTGGTCGTCTGCCCTAATTCTCTGCATCTCCAAGAAAGGTAATATTATCTGTAATGGAAGCATCCCAGAATCAGAGAACTTCCCGGAAGGAAGGGGCACAAATCAACACGTGATCCATAAAGGGTGCCCTAACGGTCATTGTACGTAGTATCTCTATGGAAAGAAGGAAATCCTCCTTCCTGACCATTGTAACCCAGAATGGCACTCGTGCCCATGTTGGAGAAGACAACGATCTCCACAGAAGGCAGACATTTCACCTCATCACCTAAGGAAGGCAACGGGAGCCCACGACTATAAAAGGCCATGGAGACTCACTCCACAGGCAGGCTCTCTTGCATACTAAAATGCTCACTTGTATATTGAAGCTAACAGAAGCTCTCTAAGCTCTCAAAGCATCCCAACACTCTCTCTGTTTGTTACTAGTTCCTTGCGAGCTCAGTATTCTTCTTTCCATAAGTATCCACAACCAAAGGCAGTCTTTCCACGAGTGCACCTCCCACCATCATTCTCAAAACCCACTCCTGACATTCATCTTTATGTTTCTACATTTACCTTCTAATCCTCAAAAGGCTGTTTACTGATTTGAGTGTCGGAGTGTTTTTAATAGGATCAAATTCTATTCTCATCTGACCTCTTATTTGAAGTTGTGATATGTAGGATCTTAAGCTCAGTAGACGGAGACTGGAATTTGATGGATCAACTCGTCCCAAACCCGTTCGAAGTTTGGATTTAGGATGCATCAATCATCTTGAAGGATGAATCATCACATCAATAAAAACTCTCACAAATCCTATTAAAAGGTATAAAAATTAAGATTTGGATGTGAGATGAGAGTCTAACCGTAAAGATATC
>JAOVVI020001562.1:0-18032 GCA_028571085.2 Nepenthes alata
ATGTTCTCTTCTAGAATTAGACCTCAATACTTTGATTTTTGAAGAGAATTGTTTTCACATCCAAAATTCTAATCCCATAATTGACTCTTAATTAAATAACTATTAATTTAACCAAATTATTCTCTAATTAACTTCTGGATGTGAACTCTACGTCGATACCTCGACTGACCACAATGAAATTAACACAATATCATACACAGGACCCAAAACACGTGCCACATCTTATGTGACTCTGACACTGATCCAACGGTGATGTCGGACTTTACGTGAGGAGCGATGCTTGTCTGATACAAATACCAGAGTATACAAACTGCAGAATTAAATCATAAACCATAGTCTGACAACTAATGACAAATCATCAGACAACCCAAAATAATTATAAAATCACAATAACATTAACCCATAACCTACTGTCTGACACTCAACATTTCATTATTTTAGATATTTCAAAAATTGTCCAGAAAATCGATACAACATAATAAACATTCTAAAGCTGTCTAGAAATTGAATTACAACAATCCGAATAACATAACATCATCCGAAATTGAAATTAGAGCTAAAATTACGACATTAAACGCATTAATTATTGTCCGGAAACATAAAACAACATTAAACAACCATAAAACTCTAAACTAAACTCTTCTCAACATCTCGATCCTCACTCTTGTTCATCTGGTAAGAATCAGTGCATCTCATTCGAGGGGATTGTAAAATAGTAAGGAGTGAGTCAATAACTCAATATGGCACATAATATGTCAATAATCATATATACTTTGCATTAAAAACATATCGAAAGGACTAAAGATCATGATCGGATATAATGTCATGGAATTTTCATAAGACTTGTGCAGGAAATTCAATTTTATACATTCCCAGAGTTCTTATCATGTTATTTCTCAATTAAAATGATCAAATCATGCTGAATTTTGATTTTTCTTAGTGGCCAAAGTCAATAGGCTTTACCGACTAAAGGATCAAACAATCGAAACTCGAGTTGCGTATGTTCCCACACAACCAAAGGCCATACGTTATTATTTAAGACCCGTAGGTGAGTCATCTACATATCATCCTATAGACGGGGTTGAACACCGCTTCTCACCCGTGAATGATAGGTTCGGACATCGATATGCTATTATAATTTGCTAAGACATGTCATAATATATTACCCGTTGAATAATAACCATGGTCCAATGTAATTCTTAGGAAAACTTTGTACTTTTCTTCTTAATTTATAATTTTCTCACTCTTGGAGAAAATGCTCATAATCTTGGACACAATTGTAGAGTTTTTTTTTTATAATTCCATAAATTTATACTTATACTTTTGCAGAACTTAATCTTGTTAAATTCGAAAGCATGGGATGCTGAATTGGTAACTAAATGCAGGAATTTTAGCAAAATGCACAATTCAGCAAGTGTATCTAATTTCCAGATCATGCAGGCTAAATTGTGTTCATTTTTCAGCTTATATAATATATATATTTAATAGTTTAAAATATGTATAAACTCCTATACGAATTTAAGAAATGTAGGAACCTAAACTTAGCAAAAGTTTAGCAAAAATCAGAAACTTGGAAGGAATTCTGCAATTCAGTTTAATAACATGCATGCAAGGCAATATTTTCTGAAATTATAAACATACAAGCTTATAATTTTTAAGTCTAGAACATGCAATTGCAAAGTGTGCAAAATTCATTACATATAAGGCCATTAAATCATGAATTTAAGACATGCATGCAGCCAAATTATAGTATTTAGAACATATATACATTTATATGAATTTAGACATGAGTTCTTATGAAATTTTTCTATAAAATCATAAAAAACTAACATGCATGCTTAATACAATTATTAATACTTCGAAATTATCTCATAGTTAAATAATAGAATAAGAATTACTCTTGAAAATTAGACAAGAACAGTAACAATACAAGGAGTATAGAGTTCATTTGCCTTGATTCCGATTTACCCAAATTCTAACTTAGATCAACTGAATTTCAGCTTCCTTGGCCTTCTCTCTCTTCCTCTCTCTCTTATCCCCTCCTTTCAAAAATCTGATGCAAAATGACAAGAATCAATTGAAGGGTCATATTTATACAGCACGGTGCTCGTTAGGTGACCGGTGAGCTTAGGCGCGGCTCAGGCATGGGTCGGGCCTCCATCAGGAGTAAGCTAATCTACTTTTCTCGCACAGGTGCGTTTTGAACGTCAATTGGGATCCCTTACTTGATATGACCCGGTCCAATTTTGATTATTTAACTTATTTTCAATATCCTTTGACCTCAATTTTAATCATATTGGCTTAATCAATCAAGATTATCGTAAATTAAAGACTCGGGCCTTACATATCTCCCTTCATAAAAATTTCGTCATCAAAATTTTACAAAAATTACATACCTCAATGAGGAAACAAATGTTGGTACTTTTCCCGGATCTCGTTTTCTCTTTCCAACATGGCCTTTTCAAATGAATGATTTCTTCATAAAACCTTAACTAATGGAATAACCTTCATTCGAAGCACTTGATCTCTTCGATTCAATATCTAAACCTGTTCCTTAATGTACATTAAATCTTTGTTAATCCTCAACGGATCGTATTCAAAGATGTGCGTCGGATTGTACACATACTTTCGTAACATCGACACGTGGAAACATTGTGCACATCTCCCAAATTCAGCGGTAAAGTCAATCCATAGGCCACTTCGCCAATATTTTCCAAAATTTCAAACGGTCTAATGAACCTCAGATTTAATTTTCCTTTGATTCCAAATCTCAAAATTTCTTTCGATGGAGATATCTTCAGAAATACATAATCTTCGACCTCAAAGTTTTGCTACGATTTTCTCCGATCAACATAACTCTTTTGCCACTTTAAGCAACCTTCAGTCTTTCATGGATCAATTGAATCTTATCAGATGTTTCTTGAATGACATTCGAGCCCAACAATCTTCTTTCTTCGATCGCTTCCTAATGAATCAGGGAACGACATTTTCTTCCATACAACGCCTCAATGGCGCCGTATCAATACTTGCTTGAAAAACTGTTATTATATGCAAATTTCGCCAACGCTAAATAATCATCCCAATTACCTTTCGTCTCTAAAAACAAAACTCTTAGTGTATTCTCCAAAATCTGAATCGTTCGCTCTTATTGTCCATCTATTTAGGGATAATTCGTTGTACTAAATTTCAAATTTGTTTCAAATTCATGATGCAAACTCTCCTAAAATTTAGATACAAACCTCGGGTCTCGATCTAATTCAATAAACGCTGGCACACCGTGCAATGTAACTACCTCATTGATGTACAATCTTGCCAACCGATCTCAAGAGAATGTCACCCATACCGCTATGAAATATGTCGACTTTGTAAACCGACCTACGATCACTCAAACTGTATCATAATTCTTTGGCGTTCTTGGTAATCCCATTAAAAAATCCATCGTGATATCTTTCCGTTTCCAACTTGATGTCGGCATAGGTTGCAATAAGCCGGGTGGCTTTTCATGCGCAGCCTTCAATTGTTGACAAATCAAATATCGGCCCACATAAGCTGCAATTTCTCTTTTCATATTTCTCCACCAAAATATTTTTTTCAAGTCTCGGTCTATTTTATTAATCCCTCGGTGGATAGTGTATTTCGATTGTTGAGTTTCATTCATAATCTCTTCCTTCAACTCTCCAATGTTTGGTACACATATTCGTTTTCGAAACCTCAAAATTCCATTATCCCTTATACTGAAATCAACTCTAGAGTCCTAATTTAAATATCTGGTAATATCCACAAAAAAATGGATCATCCATTGGAGCTCCTTTGATTTTCTCCAAAATCTCCAATTGGACTTAGAAATACGACGAAATCATCAGGTTGCCTTGGGAATGCCTTTTAATATCGCGTTGCCTCATCTCTTTAATCCTCAAGTTTGTCACAAAACTCGTTTGGCGGTTTAAAACATCCACCAAAACATTAGCTTTATCGGGTTGGTACTGAATATCGTAATTATAGTCATTTATGAAACCATCCATCTCCTGTGCCTCAAATTCAATTCCTTTTGAGAAAATAGATATTTGAGGTTCTTATGATCCGAATATACCAAGAACTTCTCGCCGTACAGATAATGTCTCAAAATTTTTAATGCAAAAATCATCACCGCCAACTCCAAATCATAAGTCGGTTAGTTCCTTTCGTGAGTCTTCAATTTCTTTGACCCGTAAGTTATCACCTTTACATGTTGCATTAGAACACAACCCAATCTGGTCTTAGAAGCATCATAATAGACTATGAATCCACCGGATCCTTCTGGGATCATCAAAATCGGGGTGGTTGTCAATCGGTTCTTCAACTTTTGAAAACTTTTGCTCGAATTCCTCCGTCCATACAAACTTGGTTTCTTTCTGCGTCAATCGAGTTAACAGTATGGTAATTTTAGAGAAATTATCCACACCCCCATGATAATACCCCACCATTCCCAAGAAACTCCCGACTTCAATTACTATCGTTGCTCGGCTCCAATTAATAATAGTCTCGATTTTCTTCGGGTCAACCGAAATACCTTCTTTGAATATCACATGCCCCAGAAATATACCTTCTTCGAGCCAAAAACTCATACTCTTTAGTTTGGCATACATTCTCCTTTTCCGAAGTGTCTGGAGTACAATCCTTAAGTATATCTCTTGCTTTTGATAACTTATCGAATAAATTAGAATATCATCAATGAATATTACCACAAACTTATCAAGATATGGTTGAAACACCCGATTTATCAAATCTATAAAAATTGCAGGGGTGTTAGTTAACTCAAGTAGCATAACCAAAAACTCATAATGCATGTGACTCAAAAGAAGGGAATGAAGAGATTTATTCTTACCCAATTTGCATGCGACGGAATAAAAAAAAAACAAGATGAAAAATTATTTTTATCGTCAAAATCAAAATTTGTTAAAAGGGATAGAATAATTAGGTTAGGATGACCTAAACATTTGTGCCTTATTTCACCATTATTATTCACAGTAGTACAAGCTAATGAAGTAAAATTAGGAATTAAAAAATGCAAAGAAAACAAGCGTCCAACTTTCAGCCGCTTTGCAAGTATTTTTCCCAACACCTAATCTTGCATAACACAGCCATCATGAGAAAGCTGAACATTATAGTTATTATTAACCAACTGGCATGCTGAAATGAGACTAGTCAAAAGCTCAGGATATATGAAGACATTATTGATGGCCGAGTTAACATTTCCGATGGCATGAATGGGTAAACAAGTACCATTAGCAATCTAAAAGTGAGATGACCGATGATATGCTGAAATATTGCTAAGAGTATCTGGCAAGCTAGTCATAGAATTAAATGTCATTGAATCAACAAGCCAAGATAAAAATGATAAAGTGCTGTTACCTTGAATTGTAAGGTTGAGAAGGCCGAAATGATTATTTGTTGAATCATAACAAGAGTAAGGGTAGATTGATCACCAAAAGTAGTAGAATTTGCCACAGAAGAGGAGTCTACTAAATATTGATCCACCTTAGCTTGATAGGCATTAGCTTGTTGATGTTGGGGCGAATAGGACATTCTTTGATGATATGTCTCGGCTTGTTGCAACAATTGCACGATTTCTTTGCACAGCATGCAACAATATGCATGTGTTGTTTTGATAATGAGACATTGGACCTTTTGCATGAGAAGATAGGTTGTCTTGCTGGAAAGAGACTTGTGTGGTAAGGCGTTGCTCCTCCCAAAGTGCTTCCCTAGGGCGCACATCCAAATATGGAGAAGGGACACGATTCATTAGATTGGAGCAAGTGGTCTCAAATTTTGGTTGAAGGTTCATCAAGAATTGCTCACACCTGCTTTGTTCATGAACTTACTGAACAACAGTGAAGGATCCAACAGATTTGTCATAAATTGTATTAGCAAATTTGATCAATAAGTTTTGAAACCCAGAGAAATAATCATGAGTAGAGAAATCTCCTTGTGTACAATGAGATATTTCATATTTCAATTGAAGACACTGGGCAATATTGTCAAGATGGTTACCTTTTTATGGTATTCCCACATACTTTTAGTAGTTTTATACGGCCTCAGGTTTAGCATAATGAGGGGATCAATGGATCCCAAAATTTAGGTCATCACTGTGGCATCTGTAACCTTTCATTCGGCTAATTTTAAAGTATCTGTAGGAGGAGTATTACTCCCACCTATCTGGCCCCATTGGTCATTTCTTCTGACAAATAGTTGAAATTGAAATTTTTTGGTAGAATAGTTTTTACCAGTGAACCATACTATTTGAGTTGCTTGAAGACATGATTAATATAACTAGACATAATGAGGAATAAAGACTTGTGTCCAATAAGTAAGCTTCATGACCCTCTCACTCTAAACACCGACACAACTAGAGTGTGTGCCTAAATGAGGATCAGCCATTAAATCAATTTGTGCCTAAACTAGGAAAGAAGTAATCACAATATATTGCCTAAATTAGGAAAGCAATAATTACAATATATTTGTAGTATATTACAGCTCGTACACCTTAAATAGATTGATTTCCTTCCTTGCTTGCAACAATGTAGTTAATTTATGAGGTATGCTCGGAAAAAATGTTCTTTTTCCTTGTCACATTTGGGATGGCGGCATCCTAGAGTCAGTCTGTTTTCCATACTAGGGCATAGATCATGGTGATTATTGTGTAGGAGAACTGTCTCCCTATATGCTGTCGATTGATGGACTGTGAGAAGTTTCTTTGCATGATTTATTATTCGGTATTGCAAAGTATTACTCTTATCTAATCTCTAACCATTTCTATCAGGTGGCAGAAGAGCTTTACCAGTCTGGTTTCATCAGCTATCCTCGCACAGAAACTGACTGCTTTTCAGACAGGACTGATTTGCGTGTTGGTAACTCTTAACTTTGGTCAATGACTAAAAATGATGTTACCAGAGCAAAAAAACTGGATTTGCTCTTGTACTTCACCCCCTTATGTTGCAATTGGTAAATGTAGTGTTATGTTAAGAAAATTTTCCTTTCTTGTTGCACTGCTGTTTTATTACTCAAGTTCCTGGCATATGGGCTTTTTGGGTAGCTAACAATCAGTAGAAAAGTGAGAACTTTGTCAAGAATGAACCCTCATTGCACCTGGGAGTTTATGTTCATCGGCAACAAGGTTTGCCTTGCCTTTAGAGCTACAGTGCTACACTCATATGTTTGACTTTTTAAACGGATATTGTTGACACTTTTTAGGCATCTTAGTGCATTTCCCATAAGTTTTCCAAATGGAACCAATGACTCTTTTGGGCATCTTAGCGTATTTCCCATATGTTTTCCGAATTGGAACCAAGGACATCCTTTGTGCTCATTAATATCATATAGAGCTGTCAAAAAAAATAAAATAAAATAAAATAAAATAAAGAACCACTTGAAGCTTATCTAAAGGGTTTAACTGTTTTCTTCCTTTATAAATTCTATACACAAACATACCTTTGGACAGTTGTAATATTCTACTTCAGGAGGCTTATTGGCAATTTCTTTCTATTGATTGGTTTTCTCCTCATTTCCTTAGAACTGGTATACCTTTCACAATTCAAAATAGGAAACATCTTCAAAATTTTTGATGTTATCTTTACTTTGCTGAGTGCTGGACAGCTTGGACTTTTGCTGTTATATTGAAAGCCTACTAGTGTGTTTTCTCTTCTTTTGTTTGTACATCTCGTTTCTATTTTGATTAATAAGCAGTGACTAGAGGTCTGGAACCTTAAACTTGTGTAGGCAATAGTTGAAGAACAGCAACAGCACCCCACATGGGGCTCATATGCGCAGCGGTTGTTGGATCCTGGAGCTGGATTGTGGAGAAATCCAAGTAGCGGAGGTCATGATGACAAAGCCCATCCACCAATTCATCCAACAAAATTTTCTGCAGGAGCATCTGGATGGAGTCAAGACCACCACGTTAGTACTTCTATTTCATGTCAAGATTATGAATAGTGATGGTTTGTGGTGTTTAATGTTTGTAATTTTGCACTTAAATATGTGTTTTCTCTACTCCAAGGTTTTTTTAAGCTTTTTATTTTCCTACATGGAGGCTTAGATCACCACCATATGAATGCAGAAACTGTATGAGCTGGTTGTTCGTCATTTCCTGGCATGTGTCTCCCAGCCAGCTGTGGGAGCTGAAACTACAGTTGAAATTGATATAGCCGGTGAACTGTTTTCTGCATCTGGAAGAGTGATAATACTTGTGAGATAATTTTGTTTTGTCTTATACCTTTTTAAGAATCCAGTAATTTTTTTTCTAGTTTTTCCTCATTACATTTTGTTTGATGGTCTATTGTCAATTTATCTGAGTATTAGTATGACTTGCTTTTATTATTAGATATTCTCCAGGACTCTGTATGAAGGTGGCTGGGTCAGAAACATCCTTCTCTGGTTCCCTGGATATATGCAAAAGCTGAACAGTGCCTGTTGTACCACTGACAGAAATATTATGCAGGGCCAACTTTTATGTAGATGCTCTGTTGCTATTTTATATATACTATCTAAGTCTTGCCATATAGGATTGAAGAATATTTGCAACCAAACCCTATTTCTTACTCTCTTCACTTCTCTTAAAGATAGGTTGGGGTTAGGTGCTGTTTTGAGTAGCTTTGATTACACAGAACTCCATGAAACTATATATGCAAACCTTGGAACTTGTGGAAGAATATAAACCTCATATGAATAAAATGGTTGTCTTTGTAAAGAAGAGGACTGCGTTTAAATACCATAGAGCTTGTGATAACGAGATCCCTAATGAGAGCAAAAAGGATTTTATTTTGGAAATTAAATCATAGCCAAATCAATTGAAGAAGCGAGGATTACACCAAAGGGAATGCATCACACAAGAAAGGTAAGAAAATAATATTATATAAGTACCAGAATCATATTGTTTCCTAAGACATATTCTAGTGCATATAAAATATGATTTCCTTCCCTTGTGTGATGCTATTCCTTTGATTTGAGCCTCGCTTTTTCAATTGATTTGCTATTATTTAATTTCCAAAACACGATCCTTGATGCTCTAATTTGGGTTCTTGTTATCACTCCTCAATGCGTGCACTAACTAAACCATCAGCGTAGGTTTAGTTTGGTTGCAATGTGTAGCAATTGACTTTGGGAAAGTGATTTGGTGAAGACACCTGCCAACTGCTTAGCATTAGGGACATGACGTGCCTGAATGAGGCCCAATGCAACACATTCAGGTATGAAGTGATAGTCGATGTTGATATGTTTGCTCCCAGAGTGAAGGACAGGATTGCAACTAAGATTAATGGGGGCACTTATATTGTCATAGAGAAGTAGTGGGGTCTTGAGTAGCGGTGCAATGCTTGGTTTTCATTTATTGAATTATGACGTCATTATTATAATTTTGGGTTAATTCGAAAACAATTGTATAATAAAAATTGAGGAGAGATTTGATTTTAGAGAATCAGGATCAGCGCATGAAGGACACCTGACTCTTGCTCATGCATGTCTAGGGCAGAAATCACACGCTTGATGTGCTTCCCTGCGATGCTTATACGCGTTAGTGGCAAATTGGTGGCATTTGATGCACGTTTGTGTGATACTTATGCATATTTTTTGCAAATTGAGTAGCATATGATATTCGCTTATACAGCGTTTATGCACGGTTTGGGCAGAATATTGGCGCCTGAGCTATGCTTGATACGGCGCTTGTACGCAATTAGGCAAGGTGAGGGAACTTGATACATTCCTCTTTGGCATTGATGCTGATTTTATAAAAATACGCTTGCACACTATTTAGGCCATTTCTGTGGGAAAGAAAGGGTGAGGAGAGAGAAAGAGGAGAGGAAGAGAAGGAAGAGGGTTTTGGTCTATTTCAGATTTGTTTGAGTTTTGTTTACATTTTTTGTTTTACTGTATGTGTATCATCTTTTACCTCCCTACTTCAAATATTATTGTATGCATATGATTTTCATCGAAGGTTTTAAAGTTCTATTTGGCTTTGCTAAAAGATTTAGAGGTTATTTGTTTTTCACTAAATAAGTGAATATTTTGAAATAATATATTTATATATAGAAATACCTATGAAGAAAAAGTCATGAATTTGTAAAACTAGGCCTTGCATGTGATAGTCCATGTATATATTTTGAATTGAACTCTATTTTAATATTTGATGTAGCATTTGTACTTTCTCACATGGTAAAAAATTTTATACTTTTCCTATAGAGGAAAAGTTTTGAGCCTTTTGTTATAGAGTTCACCATTTGTTGTTCTCTTGGAGAATTATTGTAAAAAAATTAAATGGAATGATGTATTCGGACGTTTTAATATATTTACATATTTGAGGATTGTACTTATCTATATGGGTGGTAAAAGAAAGTGGTGTTTGATCCCGCCTATAGAATGTAATTTGTAGATGTTCCCCCAATTGGTCTAAACAGCAGTGCTTCGATCTAAAGTAATCGGAAGTATGCGTACTCTTTATCAAAATTGATCTTTTGATTCTTAGTTTTTAGATTTCAGCATGTTTTGGATTCTCAGGATTTTTATCTTCATATTATTGGATATTTTGGAATATTTGGCCTTTACATATTTATAGGCTTTAGATATGATATTTGGATTTATCTGAACTTTGCATAATTGAGCTTTTGAAATCCTTAAATTGGATTTTTGGACATTTGGGCCATTCAATTCATTAGGGATTCCTTTATCTGTACGGACATTTGTACAAATTTTACATCACTATTGATGGATGCTTGTTAGTTTTTTTTTTTACGGAAGTTTGGTATAAACAGGTCGTTAAATTAATTTATTTGGGTGTTGGACAGGATAGTTCGGTTGGTCCTATACCCACTGTCATGCGTCATGATTATAATATTATTTCGGTCTTTGGGTTCATTATATCTGACCCAACTTTGGGCATTATAATTTTGTTTTGTTCATTTAAGGGAAAGGAAAAAAAAATTTCATGGTTTTTTTATTATTAATTATTACCCGCTCTTGGGTCAGGGAGATGACAAAGGGAATGCCAAGTTCACAAAATACTAAAGCTAGCCCAAATGGTCTTAGCTATGATATGAGTTAGATTGCGATATTTGGCCTCTTGCTGGAATGGGAAATAGAAGGTTGCTTTTTGGCAATCTATGACATATAGTTGCAGCCATGAAAGGTTTTGAAGCCACTAATGGACTGATGTGTCTCTGGGCTGCTAGCTTAATTAGCATTAGCAAAGGCATAGAGATCTAAAGATGAGTTCAAGAAAAGTTGAGTCCGGAGAGTGACACTTTCGTGTATGTAACAGAGAATACGTTTTGGTCGATTAGAATTGAGTTAGAGACAAATTGTGCATTTATTAGGCCACATAGTTGACACTGAAAGCTAAGTCAGGATGAGTAAGCATGAGATGTAGAAGTGCACCAACCAAACTGCTATAGAGATGAGGATTTGCATGGGTCGAAGTGTTGCCCCAAATCTTGGTTTTGGGGGTCATAAGGGTGACAACTGGCTTGCGGTCCATCGTTTGTGCTCGATGAAAAAATGTGCAATGCATATTGAGTTTAAAATAGAAATAAACCGTTAGTATTATAGGTGACTTGAATGCCTAGGAAATAATGCAGGTGGCCTATGTCCTTCGTATCAAACTCATGATGTAAAGATTGAACAAACTGATTTGAAATAGAAGACTCTAAACCAATGAGAATAATATCATTAACATATAAAAGGAGAAATATAGTGATATCAGGAAATTGAAATGTAAATAGGGAAAGGTCAGAAATGTAACAAGATTATCAAAATTTTTGCAAGAATGAACTAAATCAATCAAACTAGGCACGTGGAGCTTGTTTTAAGCTATAAATGGCAAGATTTAATTTGCTGATGTGATTGGGAAACAAGTATCACCAATGTGGGCTATTGGCATTAGAGTTCCATTCCCTACAATTACTTCATTTGTGCCGGTGTATGGGTGGAGATTATGGAGAATACCTGCATTGGAGTTCCTATGAGCTAAGGCTCCAATGTTAGTCATCCACTTGTGCTCTGTGGTATTTTTGGTAGTGAGAGCTGCGGGAGATTTGGGAATGTCAGTATCTTGATAGGCTTTGTTAATCGGTCCCAGCACTTGAGGGCTTCATGCCTTATTTTCTTGCAAATTTGACACTTTGGGGGAACAAAATTGGACAGGGCATGAGAATGGGAGGTGTACCTCATTGGATAGTTTGATGTGGAAAGCCTCTACCTTTGGAAGAGAAAGGTTGATTTGTTGTTTGGATGGCACCTTTGTGATTGAAGTAGTTAGATCTCATCTATTTGTTACCATGAAATGTGACTTGAGGACTGAATTCAGCGGAACATAGATAATGTCAAATATCAAAGCTTCGTAACTGGGAGACCATTTCAGTATAAGATGGTATAAGAGGTTTGAGCATGATAGTTGTGAAACCTTCATATTGGGCTCCAAGACAATTGAGCAGAGATAGTACTTTATTTGTTTCCCATTGGGTTTCCAATATCGGCAAGGCCAACACAAGTGCATTTAAACTTTCAAAAATTGTCATCTAAGGATAGATCAGAAGACTTAGCATATAAAAGAGTTTTGACGCAATTGAAATTCTCGTTCTTGATAGGATTGTGCATATGCCTTGATTAATTTTGCCCAAATTTTGGTGGCAGTGTCTATGTCAATTACTAACCTAAGAGCTTATTCTAAAAGCATCCCAATAAGCCATCTATGAAGTAGATGATCATATTTTTTCCAAGTAAACTGAGCAAGATTATCTTAGGCCCTGACTCACCCTCCGTGGATGAACCATGCAAAGAAAGGTTTTCGGGGCATTGGATTCTCACCATTGTTTGCGTCTTCTATCCATGCCTTCAGAAATAGAGTTAAATAGGAGAGGAGTTGGCGTTGTACCAGTGAGGATCCTGAGAAGGCCTTGGTTCTCGGCCAGAATTAAAAATTGTTCACGCTAAGGCAAAGGGTGACAAAGTTGCTAACATTGAAAGTGATAGAAGCCATTGAGTAATAGAGAAAAAATAGATCAAGATAAAAAATTAGGATCAGAAGTGGCGATAGCCTTGATCCACTTTGATATCATAAAGAAAATAAGAAATAAGGATTATAATCTTCCTCGATTATTCTCTTTATTTATTTATTTTGCTTACTTTGTTGCAGTACAAGTTTACTTTTTTATAAGCTAAAAAACTACCAAACGGTTAGTATGGGATTTTTCTTCCACGTGTGATGTGTTTTATTTGGTGTGAATATTCCTATATCTATAGTACACTATTCTTAGCTAGCGAGAACGATCATTTGCTACAAGGAAGATCATTTGATGCAAAGGAAACGCATCACTCAAAAGGACACAATATTATATATTATTACAATATATCTTAGGCAATCTTTACTAGCTAAGGAAAGTGTACTACAAATATGGGGTTACTTACACCAAAGGAAATGCATCACACGTGGAAGAGAAATCTCATACTTGTCGTTGTATAGTCTTTTAGCTTATAAAATAACATAGTTATACTCCAATGAAACAAGCAAAAATAATAAAAAGAATAATTGAGGAAGATTATAATCTTCATTTCTTATTCTCATTATGATATTAAAGACACATTAAGGCCATTGCCACTTTTGATCTTGATTTTTTTTTCTTGATTTATTTTTCGCTTTTGCTCAATGGCTTCAATCACCTTCAATGTCAGTAACTTTGTCACCCCTTCCTCAACCATGATAATTATCTTCTTTAGTGTGAAAGATTTTTAATGTTGGTTGAAATCCAAGGTCTTCTTGAGACCTTCAATGTTATAGTACCAACTCCTCCCCTATTTATCTCTGATCTTGAAAGCATGGACAAAAGATAAATAATCCTGTTTATTTTACTTGGAAGTAGTATGATCGTCTACATCGTGGGATGTCTTATTAGGCACGTATTGGATAAGCTCTTCCGCAAGTAATTGGCCTAAACATTGTTACCAAAATTTGGACAGTACTAACTAAGGCATATGCACAATTTTCTCAAGAATGAGAATTTGTTTTTCGTCAAGAACTCTTTTATATGCGTAAGTCATCTAATTTCTCCTTAGATGACTACTTACGGAAGTTAAGCGCATTTGTAATGGTTTTGCTGGTATTTGAAAACTGATGGAAGACAAAAAGAAAGTGTTCTCTTTGCTCAATATAGGAGCCCAATATGAAGGTTTCACAACTATTATGCTTAAACCTCCTATACCATACTTTGCTGAAGTTGTCTCCCTGTTACAAAGCTTTGATATTCGACATCATTGTAATGAATAAAATTGATATT
Organism: Nepenthes alata; assembly: GCA_028571085.2. Taxonomy (NCBI): domain Eukaryota; kingdom Viridiplantae; phylum Streptophyta; class Magnoliopsida; order Caryophyllales; family Nepenthaceae; genus Nepenthes; species Nepenthes alata. Next base: position 14,298 of record JAOVVI020001562.1, read on the forward strand.
AGCCAATGATGCTTCCGTTCGATTAAGTAAATGAAATTGAGTAGCAGTTGCTTGTTCGATGGAAAAAATAATTCATTGTTCATGTATGCAACAGGAGCCAGATAAATATTGAAAGTTTATGTATTGTGGATGTACTCTGAACAAGTGAACAGGCCCCAAGTGTGAGAACCTAGGATCTAAACTGCCTTTTTTTAGCTGTGCCCCTTAACAAAATTATTTTATCATAGAAGTGGATCATCTAAAGGGTTTGAAGAGTGCATGTGGCTGGAACAGATTTCTTCTCATATATATTGTTTCAATTTGGTGATTTTGTTGGAAACACTTGACGAAGCAAAAAAGCTTTTTAGCAAATCAGACAAACTAGAGGATTATTCTGTTTACCAACCGTATTTGAGATAGTTCCTTAAAAACCTCAAATTTATGTGTTTAATTGTTTTAGTGTTCCCCAAAATGATCAAAATAATGGGCTCAGTTCACATCAATGTTAATCCAAACATAGATAACTTGTGGTTAAATTTGTGATACTTATAACCTCAAAAGCATGTGCACTGTCCCCTGCAATATGATCTATATAGTAGAGTTAGCTCACATCAATTTTAAGCCATATGTCACCTTCTGCTGTTTAACTTTATGAAGGTTATTCCCTTATCAACGGTTTTGCTTAAATTAAATGCTCCCAAGTTGGGTGGGTTCCTCACCTCTCTACTGGGGTGTTTGTGGAATCTTTCAGAAACCTGAACTTATTATTGGCCATGCTTTAATGGCCTAGATGACTACGGGTAGGAATTTTTGCTTGGAACTAGGATTTATTAAAGTCCAGTTCAATTTTTTACCTATCCGAAGATAAAAAAATTGAAAGAGCAGTCTAATATGACTTCTTTTAGTGTTTCCTGCCTTGGTTTTCACTATCTGTTTCTATATTACAGGTTAGGATTGCCTGATTTCTTAATCATATTCTGGGGTTTCTGATTTATTTTCCATCTGCTGTTCACATTTATGAGAAATTCAACAATTTCTTTGCTAGTTGGTATTGTCCTATTCCATTGCTAATCATACTTAGAAATGCATTGTAATTGTTGATTATTTTTTTGCTGTATAAAGGTCATCCAATGTGAATATAAAACACTTTTTCTAAACCTGTATCCTATTGTATTGTTCATTAATTATTTAATCTGAATGTCCATAAGGATACCCATCCATGTTTTTGGTATATGCTTTTTAGTTCTTAGGTTGACTTATCTGCTTGATGCCTTGCAGAAAAATTACTTGGATGTTTATAGGTTTGAAACATGGGGAGGTTTAATGCTTCCAACATATGTTTTTGGACAGCAGGTTTGCTATTAAGCTTTGATTTCACCTTTTAGTTATCCCCTATACGTGTTGTTTGCTTTAGGATCTGGTATCAACTACATGCTGCCCCGTCATGACTTTTGTCCCTTAATGCTTGTCTATGTCAATCCCGTGTTGTTCTCTAGTTAATTGTTTGACACTTGTTATCTTTGCTTACTTTATGCCATATCTTCATTTACGATACTATTGTTGGAAACCTAGACCTCAGTCATTTGTTAGACACCCTTGTCTTTGTCAATTGAATTGAATGCTCAATGCCTCCTAATATGAGGGTTCTTCTCATTATATAGAGATCAATTAAAGCATATTACAAGGTTGAGAATTAGTCATCTAATCAATTTATGTATAAAATTGGAAAGCTATAATAACAATATATTAACAGTTATTACGCTGTAAATAGTAGTTTGCATTCTTGACTGACACCCGCCTCAAATTGATGCTGGTTAATAAAAAATTTAACCACAAGTAATTGAAACACTGCTAGGTCATAGACTTTGCAAACACATCGGCAATTCAGAGTTCATTAGAGAAATGAAGAAGAGAAAGTACATTGTCCAATGCTTCCTAAATGTAATGATAGTCCACCTCGATATAGTTTATGTGCTTATGATAAACAAGATTAGTAATGATCTAAACGACACTAGTATTATCATAATAGAGAGGAGTGGGATTAGATTGGGGAAATCCAGGTTCAACCAAAAGCCCACAAAGAAAAACAATCTCATAACAGACAACAAACATTTCATAATATTCATGTTCAGATTTAATGGAGCATTTAGACACTTAGTCATGCTTCTCACTCTATCAAACATGTACTAACTTGTGATAGATCGTCAAGTATTCGGGCATCTAGCCTAGTCCACATCAACCAAACAAAGAGATGAGCTAGCTGGGAAGAACAATAATCGGGTAGGTGTCCCATGAAGATAACAAATGATGCGATGGACGACCTTTAAATGCAGGTGATGCAGTGTCTATATAAATTGATTAACTTGGTTAATAACAAAAGAAATATCAAACCGAGTAATAATCAAATGGTTCAAATTGTCAACCAATTGTCGAAATGCAGTATAATCAAAAAGTAGATTACCATCGCCGCTACAATATTTTATATTGATCTCCTGGAGATATCCATAAAAGAGGTATCTTGAAGTCCCACTACGCTAATCAAATCCTAAGTATACTTATGTTAATTTAAGATTACATTTGTATAATCTGTATGAACTTCCAACCATAGGAAGTATATAAAATGACTAAGATCATTTATATGAATCGAGGCATGAATATGCTGATGCAAAAGAGTAATCAAGGCAGAATCCTCTTTGGTTATAATAATATCATCAACGTAAAGTAGAAGAAGAATAATACCTGTAGATGTCTTATGAAGGAATAGAGGAGTCATACTGACTTAGTTTAAGCAAAAAATGAAGAAATATAAAATGAAATTTATCAACCTATGCACGGGGAGCTTGTTTTAACCCATATAAATTTACCTCAATTTATAGACATCCAAAGAGTTGAAGGAAAACAAACTAGGTGGTAGGGCCATACAAAGCTCCTCTTTTATGTTACCATGAAGGAATGCATTTGCAATATCCATTTAATGAAGAAGCTGTCCCTGTAAGGCAGCAATACAGATGATTATTCAGACAGTGGTCGTCTTGGCAATAAAAGCAAATGTCTCCTCATAATTCACCTCATGCTCTTGTCTAGTGATTGATAGCTCCATAAGAATAGAGCTTGATAGAATATACTCATTTACAATCAATGTCCTTAGCATGTGGAGGATAATGAACAACATCCCATATATGGTTCTCCTAAAGGGCCTAAAGTTCTATCATTACCTCTTACCAACGTGTGTGTTTAACTTCCTAGAAATAGTAGGTGGGAATGGGAATATAATTCAAATTAGCATGAGAAGATGGTGCTGAAAATCCGGAGTAATTAGGTGTAATGCTCAATTTCTATTTATAAATTATAATGTCATCAAAATTATTTTTGAATTAATTCAAAAATAATTTTATAATAAAGATTTGAAGGAAATTGGATTTTTGGGAATCAGGCTTGGTGTCTGATTGCGCTGGAGTCACGTTTATATATATTTTGGGTAGAAGTCGTACACTTAATATACGTCTCTGAGATAATTGTGCGCGTGTATGGTAGATTAGTGGCGCTTAATGTGCATTTGTATAACGCTCATACGTGTTTTCGGTAAATTGGATGGTGCCTAAAATGTGCCTATGCAGCACTCGTGCATGCCTAAGGGTTGGGAGCGGCTTTTGATACGAGCCTGTTCGGTGTTTATACTTCGATTTGGTTATATGAGCTGTACGCGCACTTTTTTGAGTCATTTTTGCTAGAAGGAAAGGAGAGGAGAGAGGGTGA